>JAPJBO010000225.1:0-276461 GCA_030068145.1 Diplonema papillatum | reverse complement strand
GAAGCTGGCAGAGCTGGTTACTACAGTACAGGGCCACAAAGCAGGCTTGTACTGGCTGGAATCGGGTACCTGTCGTAAAAATCCCAAAAAACTCCAAAAAAAACACAGATATGGTGGTTATACGGCAATTGCGGCCGGTTTTCAGGAGGGAAAAAAAACCGAAAAAATTCGCCACATCCACCACACGACTTTTTCATTTTCGTGTGGCAAATGTGGGCCACACGTGCCCCACGCCCCTGAGCGCGAAGAGAGAGGCGGTTTATGCCGAGGCTGGACTCCAGCCATTCGCGACTCTGGCGGCCTACGAAGCGACGCGGGTTCGACAGCTCCTGCTACGCTCGGCTCGAGCTCCCTCCGACAGGCTCGCCGGGACCTCAAACAGGTGGCAAAAGGAGACGGACAAGGTGGCCGCAACAACAGGACTCGCGAAAGCGAAAATCGTACGGACACAGTGCACGAACTCCTTCGCACCGTGGGAAGCGCCTCCGACGATACACATTGGATGCAAGCTGGACGGCGGGTTCAAGAAGAGCGGCGATGCTGCGAGAAATCGCCGAGCGGCAGAGGAGAAGATCGGCAGGCTCCCTCCCGCCGACGTAACCATTTGTACGGATGGCTCCCTGACTACCCCTGCCGACGGCCTCCCACAGGGCTCGTACGGCATAGTGGTAGAGACCAAGGAAGGTCTCACGACGCTCGCGAAGAACATCGGTCTTTGCCACTCGAGCTTCCTCGCCGAGCTGAGAGCGATCGTCGTGGCACTCATGGAGGCCTGCTCGTGGGCTCCCGGCGACAGGCGGGTTCTACTGGTACTCACCGACTCGCAGTCCGCTCTCGCCGCGCTCAAAGATCATCAGCGAAACGGCGTCCTTGAGAGACTTGCGTGGCGGGCCCTCAAAATCCTCGCGACACGGTGGCAGGTGTATCTCCAATACGTGCCCAGCCACTGCGGGATCCCAGGCAACGAGCGCGCCGACGAGGAAGCGACGAAGGCGCACGGCCTCCCCGCAGCAAAACCCGTGATCGACTACGACATGGTCAAGGCGATCGTGAAGAAGGGGAGAAAGGAGTACCGCTGTCAGAAGCTGAAAGCCCACCCGTACCACCTCCTGTCGCCGGGTCCGAAACCTTCAGTCGACAAACGCTGGAGCCGGCAGGAACAGGCCGCCATCTCGGCGCTGAGGGTGGGTGCGTCCCCAATGGTGTACGGCTTCGCCCAGACTGGAGGAAACTCCCCCCTGGCCGGCACATACGTCCGGGGACGCACGGCAAGGACGCACGACGGCCTCTGCAGCGAGTGCGGAGCGAAGTACTCGCTCGCGCATGCTATCGAAGGGTGCCCCACAGCCACGGCCTACTGGGACCTGGCCGGGTTAGCACCAGAGGACCGAACGACACGACATGTCGTCGGAAAGAACCCGCACCTGGCGCTGGGATACTTTGCCAGCCGAGGGCTGGTACCTCAGGAGTTCGCGGACGCGGTCTTGTCGAGCCGCCGAGACGACGCAATGGCTGAAGGGGGGTCAGGGTAGCGCCTTCCCGGTAGAGCGCCCGACTCCGAAGGCGAGCCGCGCCAGAGAAGCCGAAGCGAAGCTCCCGCCGCCCGCCAAGACGAACCAAGAATTTCTGTTTTTTTTTTTTTTTTTTTTTTTTTCTTTCGTCTTTCAATCTCCTCCTTGCGATTCTATCTCCCAAATGCCCCCACAACGGCACCGGGTCTCTTCCGCCCCACCACCCAGGAGGTGAGGGCCCAGACCAACACCAGATGTATGTACGGCATGCTTGAAAGTGCACGAACAAAAAAAAAGAAGGGACGACGCCAAGGAAACAGGAGAAAAAAAAAAAAGACACGGAGGGCGCAGCACGACCCAAGCATGCAGAGACATAAGAGACTAATGGGCCTAATTGACTTCCCCCCTTCATCCCCTCCTCGCCCCCGTCCCCGCAACCCATTCTTTTCTTATTGTTGATTTTATTACTTTTAACATCATAAATATCACAAGACTGACGCTCTCGGGGGCACCACAACAATCTCAGCATGATGAGAGGAAAAGCAGTGTCAAAACAGCAAAGCAGAGGCACAAACCGCCCTAAAGATTAGCGACACCCCTCTATTTCCTTCCCTTCTATGTCACTCGTACTATGTGCCTCTCTAAGGCGACAGTACGTTTGAAACCCTTTTTTTTATTTATTTTTTTTGTCTCCGCTATTGCTCTACCATTCACACCCTCCTCTACGCCTCATCATCCCATCATCATTTAATCATTCCTTCTTTTTCCTCTTATCTACTCCTTTTTCCCGTTTTCACATTCCATCTCTTACATCCATCACTTCCTCCCCACTCCGCCGCAGCGCTCGTGCGAAAAACGAGAATGCTGGGGCAGAACCGCACGAAAACAGCAGAGAAGCCCCAAGCAAACCACAGCAAGAGGCGACACACGGGGAGGAAACCACCCCCAAGAAAAACGAAAGAGCGTGCAACTGCTCCAGCATTCCCTCCCTGAGCTTCCCCTCTCGGGCCACGGCACGAGCCAGAAAGAAGCTCCCCAACCGGACTTCTAACCGGAGCCGACAACAAGGCACCCCGGAAACCGTTCCTCCTCCCGACCTAACGGAGCTAAAGGATGGCCAGGTACATTCATGTTCCCGATGTTTCCCTCTCAAAAGGCTAAGGCCCAGCCTCCGTTTGTTGTCCTAGTGAGCTCTATACTTCAAAAAAAAAAAAAAAAACGTGGCAACCGTGTGGCGACCAGCCCTGCACGGTGTCTCGCTGACTCTGAGTCTGAGGGACGTGTCGCTAAGGACCGTCGGAGTCAGGGCAGTATGTTAGTACATCAGCGATACGTGCAGCTACAGCGGGGCACAGCGCACGTGCATCGTTTACGTCACGCCGGTCACGCACAACTTCGGGTCGAAGCTCGACCTATGCTCGAAGTGGACATTGGAGTTGCGCAAGCACCCTCAGCCCCGCGAGAGATGTATACCGCATTGACCCATTGATTGGGTCCACAACGAACACCCACTAACCCAGTGACCCACCTGATGACAACCAGTGGCCAACCACTGCGTGACTCAGTCACGTGTCAGTGTCTGGGTGTCTAACGCCCGAAGGCTGTGGTGCGGCCTTATAATAATAAGGCTTATTCAACAACCGGGAAAGGCAAGCCTGCGGCTGCTCCGTCTACTTTGTTGAAAACTGGACGCTAAACGGTGGTCGTGACCGACGGCCAGTGGGCATCATCCCCTCGCGTGCTGGCCCCTGGCAGCTGGATGCTGTCCTCTCTTGCGGTGGCCCGGGTGGGTGTCCACCGAGGGGTGGTTCCTTGCCCGTGGGAAGGCCGTGCTTCGCGCAGGAACCCCGGCTGAGGGGTTCGTCCCTCGCGCGGTCGGTGCTGGCGCGGTGAGAGTCGTCTCCTCGCCGCCGCCGCGGCAGGGGTGTTGCCCCCTCCGGCAGGGTTGTCATCCCTTCGAGTCCGACGACCGTTACCACACCAGGCACGTAAACACACGGAGCTTGCACATACCCAACTGTTCCCGCACTTCGAGTTGCCGTAGTTCGACCTCAAACTTGCACGTGGTTTCGGCCCCGCTGCAGCTGCACACATCGCAGAAGCAGCGTCAACGCCGACTGACAACGGTTGAGAAACGTCCCCAAGACTCAGAGTGTCGTCCCTGTTCCTCGAGTAAGTTGACTCCGCCAGGCTGGATGGCGTCCTGTAACTGGACCTGTTCCTGCACTCGATGCATAATTTTCATCCCAACGACACAAGAACCTGGGTTTTCACCCGTTTTCTGTGCGAGTGAGTGAGTTGCTTCACGGCGACATTCACCAGATGTTAACAGAACTGGTTACTGCAGTACAGGGCCACAAAGCAGCTGGTACTGGCTGGGATCGGGTACCTGTCGTAAAAATCCCAAAAAAACTCAAAAAAAAACACAAAAAAAAGGGGGATATGGTGGTTATACGGCAATTGCGGCCGGTTTTCAGGAGGGAAAAAAAACCGAAAAAATTCGCCACATCCGCCACACGACTTTTTCATTTTCGTGTGGCAAATGTGGGCCACACGTGGCAACCGTGTGGCGACCAGCCCTGCGTGTGGCAAATGTGGGCCATTCCAGCACTATTTCCAAACTTTTTGCCCATTCAAGCACTATTAGTATTACCACCCTTTACCAATATTATGGCAAGATCAACACTGCAATTTCCATACCTTCGGGTTTTACCATCTGCAGGGGGGGGCTAAATACACGGGAGCCAAGCTTCACGTGTTCGGCGGTACTGCAGCCACGGGCCTACGGGTCAAGTGGCTCCCGATTTCCCAGACTAAAGCATCAAGGCTTGGCGCACCTCTTGGCGCTCGCGCTGATTCGCGGCTGAACGCAAGCTCGTCGAGACGGTCAGCCGCAGGGCAGAGCGGACGGGGTTGTGGCACTGTGCTGCCTCCGACTCAAGCTTTGCAAGCTGTGGTTGACCGTCACGTTCCTGGACCAGGAGCGGCCTTTTTCTTCTCTTCTTTCTTCTACAGAAGTCGCCTTGTCATGCGGCCAAGACGGAGACAGTCCGGACAACACGTAGCCAAGCTGCACGAGCCGATTTCGTCCAAGGGCGCCCACCAAAGCGCCACCTACAAACGCTCCGCCGACGTGCGCCACCTACACTACGGGTCGTTCCAAAATCACTCTACAGTAGGAGTCTACTTCTCCACTGATTTTGCGGAATCTTCTACGACCGGCAGGCCGCAGCAGTAGATCTCGAGATGGCGACGCCACAGCACTGGGCGTCGCCCTTCGCGACCCGCCGACCACTGATGACAAAACCGGGTTCATCACGCTACTTAGTACGCTTGCGCAGTGGCTCGTAATAGCCTACAAAGGTTTCACAACAGTCACTGACAACTTGACAAACGTGTCACGCAGTGTGGGGGACAGCCACTGCAGCCAGTGGCAGCCACTGGTGGCTCGATGGCTCAGAATGGCTGAGATTTCGAAAAGTTTTTTTTGGTGAAAACCCTGGGGTAGGGGGGCAAAAATGCCGAAAAGACAGTGCGAGACTTAGCTAGCTATTTGGCCAGCTACATGTAGCTCTTTTTAGCTATTTATCACTCATTCCACGAAAAGTGTCACAGATTTGGTGAAAACCCTGGGGTAGGGGGGAAAAAATGCCGCGACACTTAGCTAGCTATTTGGCCAGCTACATGTAGCTATTTCTAGCTATATATCACTCATTCCACGAAAAGTGTCACAGATTTGGAACAATTTCTGGGGGAAAGAGTCGATCCCATGACAGTAGAAGAGGGATCAGAGTTTTCTTGTACGGAGGCTGCTTGTGCTGCGGTAAAATTAGATGCTGCTACCGCAGGAAAACCCGTGTATCAGTCGCACCGCAACGGACTGACTGTCCGGTGCGCTCACTGTGACCCAGTAAGGCATGGATTCATGACGGCAACGACTTCAGAATGTACGTACTGTGATAGGCACACAATGATGGGCAAAACGAGTCACTGCGAGTGCTGGATCTGCTCCAGCCTGGAGTGGGCAAAAAGTTTGGATAAAGTGCTGGAATGGGCAAAAAGTTCGAAAATAGTGCTGGAATGGGCAAAAAGTTTGGAAATAGTGCTGGAATGGGCAAAAAGTTTGGAAATAGTGCTGGAATGGGCAAAAAGCTTGGAAAAGGTGCTGGAATGGGCAAAAAGTTTGGAAAAGGTGCTGGAATGGGCAAAAAGTTTGCGATAGTGCTGGAATGGGCAAAAAGTTTGGAAACGGTGCTGGAATGGGCAAAAAGTTTGCGAGAGTGCTGGAATGGGCAAAAAGTTCAAAAAGGTGCTGGAATGGGAATTGGCCCTCACTCCCGCTCCTCCTCTGCAGTCATTCGTGACGTCGCGCCCGTCGCTGGTTACTACTCGTGGTAAAACAGTGGCTCTGATTCTGAAGAGGTTTCGGCACAGAATTAGGAAGCGCTACAAGAACAGTGTGGCTCCTGCGCCAGCTGCGCCAGCCGCGCCAGGCCGCGCCAGAAAACCCTGTTTTCTGGCGCGTTTGGCGCGATTGGCGCGCCCTTAGTGTTTTCACCAGGAATTGACAACCTTTTCATTTTGGGTTCATCATTCGTCCATTTTCTCTGCGATCCCGGCGTGCGTTCCGACAAATTTTTTCGAGAATGGGCAAAAAGTTAAAAAGTGTTCGAGAATGGGCAAAAAGTTAGCGAGTGTTCGAGAATGGGCAAAAAGTTAAATTGTGTTCGAGAATGGGAATTAGCCCCATTCTCACACAGTCGCAACAAATACCAAAGACCAGAGAGGCGGGTTTGAACCGACGCCACTCAAATTCTAAGATTATAAGACCCCAAACTTTCCAAAGGGCCAAAGTGACTTGAATTGCAATGTGTCAAGTTTGGGCACTCTCACCCGGGGAATACGCGTAAAGTAGTCGGGGTTGATTCGTGCTGAGCGGCGTGCTCTTCCCGGGAGTCCCGCCTGCCGGGAGCGTGCTGCCCGTCGAAAGCGCGCGCCAGGTCGAAGGCGAGCAGCATGTGAATCGGCCTTTTTTCCGGTTGATTGCCGCCGTCACGGTGCAGAGCTGCTTCTCTGTGCCTCTCCCTACCGGAAGCCTCCGGACTGAGGAGTCCATCGATGGAGGAACGTGGGGCGGTCTTTGATAATGGTCTCCACTATCTTCCAAAGGGCGGGTGAGTGCGTTCTTGTGGCGAATCCCCAGAAGGCCCCGAGGGGCTTTTTGGGGGGCCCGTCCGACGGGGAGTGACTGGTCTAAACGGTGGCTTCGGCAGTCCACACTGCAGCATCTGCCCAAGTGTTGGTAAGTGGTGGTACCGGCCAAATACCTGACTCAGCCCGGGGCTCTGGAGTGCAATGAGAGCTCCAGCCGGGGCTCCGGGCCCACACTGTCTCGAGCGCTCTTCGCTCTGCGGTTGGGGTCCTGATTGGCTTCGCTTCATGGAACCGTCGTGACTCTGGCGCCCCAGGCTTCCCTGCTGCATCACCCTCGCCGCCTGCGTGGTTGCAGCCTCACCGACCCTCACTGAGGCTCGGTAGACTGCAGCGGGCCCCAGTGCACAGGGCAAAGCAGGTGCCAGGAAAAACCAAAATATGCCCAGAAAACTTCGAAACTGAAGAAATTGGGGCGAAAAGTATCCTGAATGGGCTGGGAACCCCCCCCAAAAAAAAGAGCTACAAAAGGCTACAAAAAGCTACGCTGTAGCTAGCTGTAGCTTTTTGTAGCTAAACCTCACACTGCCTGTAGCTTTCTAATCATTTTGTGTGTACACGCGACTGTGTGAGAATGGTAGCATTTGTTGCGACTGTGTGAGAATGGTAAGAAATTGTTTGGACTGTGTGAGAATGGTAGCATTTGTTGCGACTGTGTGAGAATGGTAGCATTTGTTGCGACTGTGTGAGAATGGTAAGAATTGTTGAAAAAGTGTGAGAATGGTGTTTACCCCCCGAATGGGCAAATCTAAGAAAACCGTGCTGTAATGGGCACTCGAAAACACCGAATGGGCAAATCTAAGGAAGACCGTGCTGTAATGGGCAAATCTAACAAAACCGTGCTGTAATGGGCACCAGCCCGCAGAGTTTTGGTTCGCTTTTCCTTGGGTTTGTGATCACGGATGGACTACAGATAGCCTGGTGCTCTGCATCTTGTTCAGGCCCACACTATTGGTCCCCGGGCCTATCTCCCACGGATCTCTTCATCGGAGCTGAAAGCGAGCAAAATTTCGTCGAAAACGTGCCGTGTCGTGGACCAGCGAAGAAATTTCACCAACCAGGGAATCGATTCCCGCCGTTCCCAATGAAAAGGGAAATTGTAGTTTTTACACGTGTGAATTTTTTTTGTGTCGATAATACACGTGGCAATTTTTGGTGTGACAAACGTGTACACGTGAATGTTGGGCGAATTTTGCGTTATTTTTAGCGTTATTTGTGGATTAGATTTTTACGGTGAATTTTCACAGCACACACACGATAGGCAACGGGAGTGGACAACGGTGACGGCGTGGCACCGCTCACTGAGCACTTTCAAGAGCGACAGCACACAACCACCTCCGCGTCCGCAAAACGCGAACAGCCAAACCCGACTGGCTTCGTGCGGGGAAAAACGTCAGTACAAGTCAAGAATTGCCTCGACTTCGGACACCAAGCCAGAACATGCAAAAAGCCAGCCGCGAAGGCTCACCCAAACCAGCCCCAAAGGGCCAGGCAGCAGCCAACCCTCCCCCTCACTCGAGCCTGCCTCAGAGTCTGAGTCAGACTTGGAGTCAGAGTCAGACACAAAGTCCGGGTCAAACTCGAAGTCCGGATCAGACTCCGGGTCTGAGTCAGACTTGGACTCAGACTCCGACTCGGAGTCCGAGAACGCAGTTTCCCCTTTCATCCTCCCTGGCCCCCTGTGTGCATGCGGCCAAAACTGTGTGCCCCGTGCGACAGGTGTGTGGATGTGTGACAGAAAGCCAGGCCCATGCCTGTCAGTACCGAGCGGAAAGAGGAGGCGGTCACCGGCCGCGGTGGAACCATGCCGCCGTAACGCCGTCGTGGACATGCACTGATTGCGACCTGAACTACTGCCGAACTTGTGCTCCCTGCCTTCGACAGTGACGCCGTTGTTGTCGGGCTGCTGAAATTCAATGTCTTGCATTTCTTCCTTGTCTGCTGAAAAAGATCAAATCAAGAATCATATCAAATGAAACACCCGGGGCAGTGTGAGGTTTAGCTACAAAAAGCTATAGCTAGCTACAGCGTAGCTTTTTGTAGCCTTTTGTAGCCTTTTGTAGCTCCTTTTTTTGGGGGGGGTTCCCAGCCCATTCAGGATACTTTTCGCCCCATTTTCTTCAGTTTCGAAGTTTTCTGGGCATATTTTGACGTGTTTCCTGGCACCTGCTTTGCCCTGTGCACTAAGGCCTCACTGCCGGGCCCGCTGCAGCCTACCGAGCCTCAGTGAGGGTCGGTAGGGTCGGCTGCAACCACGCAGGCGGCGAGGGTGATGCAGCAGGGAAGCCTGGGGCGCCAGAGTCACGACGGTTCCATGACCGGGATTGAAACCGACGAGGCGGCGTGAACACAAGCGTCCCTCCCCGTCAGGCTGGTGAGCCTTGGCCTCCAGCTGCGCAGACGTAACCGGGATCGCTCACATCGCGGCACTAGACGGGGGGCGCGCATCTCCCCGCCCTCATGTCCGAGGCCCTGGGGCCACGCCTACCTGGCAGCAGGACGACGCCGTCCACGCGTCATGCAGGCACGGACAGACTGTATTTCGTTGTGCCGCACAAGTCCTCAGAGTCAGACACCGCAACTCTGTGCGACTACTTACCACTAGTCAACCCCCTTGCGCGTGTTGGATCGTGCTTCCGCGCTACCTCGCGCGGTTCATCTGCAAACGTGCCGTGTCGGCCAGATACTTCGTCACAAAAAAGGGTAAGTGGTGAAAGCGCGGAGAGCCGATTCGTTCGGTTTAAGTTGACTGCAAAGGGGGAAAGGGTGGGGGACAGAAACGAGGGAGGACTGCAAAAGGCGTCGCTGAGAGGAACAGGATGGGGATGGAGGGGATTGTAAATAATGCTTGAATGAACAGCCGTGCTCAACATCGTACCGCGTCTGTTTCGCGTTCGTGGCACACCGCTGTAAAGTTGCAGTTCTTGGGCATCTGTTCCCTACGGTCTACTTCGATGGTCGCGCTTCCCGAAACACGCACGCGGATATCTGCTGGCCTCAAAAGCAGGAGCACAACGCTGAATGGTAGCCCTGCAGGTAGTCGCTCACTCGAAATTCTGTGTTTCACGACCATTTCTCTTCACGTTTACCTCAATCTTCAGCATCACAGGGTCTCATTTTTTTTCGCGATCCCGTTCTTAGGTAGTCTTGGAGGCACGCGGCCGGACTACGCATACATAATCGGGACGGCACATGGCTGTGCCAGAGGAAGAGGTGGGGACTGGGGGAAGGGGGGTGTGGAGAGAGGGGCAGAGACGGAGCAACGCAAAGCGAAGCCCGCCCGCATAGCATACTATTGTAAAAAGAAAGAGGGGCGATTCAAAGATTTGTGTAGTATTGCCTCTATTCTTTTACTATGAGAAGGGGGGCAAAAACGGAGAAACGGCAAAGAAGCGTATCGCACACGGTTCACTTTGTCAGCCCATCGAGATGTCCAACGCGGCCACTCCTGACACAGTCAAGTGATCCCTCAGACACTGTGCAAACACGAGTGCCCAGCACACACGCACTCAGTCACACCTGGTAGATTCAGGAACCGGGGAGCATGGCCAGGAGGGCAGGAACGTGGTCAGGAGTGCAGAACCGCGGTCAGGAGCGGTGTTCAGGAGTACTGGACCGTGGTCAGAAGCGCAGGAATAAGTACAGAACCGCAGGAACAGGAAGCTATCTGAAACGAGCAGCTATTTAGTAAGTGGCGCACCCCAAAAACATGAAATTTGCGTTTCACCTCTCTTTTAAGCCTCCTGCGCTCGAAGCTGTTCAAACGAGCATCACCAAGCTATCGATTTTCGACGGGCCGCGCAACGATCGCGTCCTCCTGCCGGCTGCCCGGCCTTCTACGACTTCTGCCTCTCGCCGTGCCGCAGGCGGAAAGCTGCCACCCTAAACGGCAGGTTCCGCCCACAGGCGCACTACCCATCGGATTGGCAACGTAAGCAGGCCCGGAATGGAAACACGAAAAGAAGCGCGAGAGACGGACTACAGAGACGGGACGCGAGCCGTGCACCAAGGGAAGACCGGGACGTTGGGAACCGGAGAAGAAGTTCAAAAACGAAGCAGCATCGACATGGAAGCACAATCCGAGGACAGCCAAGCAGGCCTCCCAGGGCAGAGGCATTGGCTCACTCTGTCAAAGGACAATATCAATAACGCAACAAGAAGACAAATTTCAGATAAAATCCCGGAACCCAAGCTAAGCTGCACTGACAGAGTCTCGTTGGGCAAGCTATGCAGATGCACCTCCCGCTATCACACCCGTGCAAGAACCAGGCAGCGCTAGTAGTGTAAATTTGTTGCATTAGTGCGATTGTCAGGCCTTCGACTACCCTGAGCAACGCACCATCAGCACTAGTAGTTGCACCGATTACGTACCCCGCCAGTTGTACACACGTCGTTGCTGTGGAGTAGAGCTTCGGAAAGGGAACATCGTCCTCTGCAACAAGGTCAGGGAGACGCGCACTCGCGGATTGTACTGCAACGCACCGCCTTCACAGTGGCGGTCCCATGCATAGAACATTGCCCCAACAGAGAAGAGCCGTTGACATGCTACGCCCCGTTCTTAGATCCAGCGGCAGAGGCGGCGAAGTGGAGATGCGCGCACTCGCGGATGTACTGCACAACGTACCCTTCGTTGCCCAGCTTGAGCTTAGTCGCGAGCTCGAAGTTCTGCAGCTCCTTGCACGTGCCGCCTACTGCCAGGAACCCCTTGCGAACGCACGCCCCGTACGTATCGTAGTACTCCTGGAACAGTTTTTTTGCCGCGTCCCGGCCTAAGGCAGCCACGACTTTGTCTTTCAACCGCTTGCGCGCCACCGACGCGTCGTCTTTACGCCGGTCCGATGGGGCTTTGTCGCGTCTCTCTGGTTTGCCCGCCGGGCTTCGGTTGTGAACAGGGGAGCCGGGGGCCTTTCGGGTGGGCGATGGTGAGGTCAGCCGGCGGACTACGGGCGATGTCGAAGGGTGTCGCTTCGCGGGGACCGGAGGTGAGGGCGAGCGCGCCTGGGCGGCGGGTTGGCGGCCGGCCGGCGGGGATGGGCTCCGCTTGTTGCTTCGCGGTGCCTCCCGCTGCCGGGCTGCCGCGACGGGCGACAAGGGCACGACGCGAGGCGAGATCGGGCTGACAGGGCTGCGCGGGGGGGACTTGGACCGCGCCTTTTCCCTCTTCTTCGGCTCCGGCTGCTGATGCTGCTGTTGCTGGAGCTCCAACTGAGCTTTCTTGTTCCGCAGAGCGTCTTGCAACAGAGTCTTGACGTCGTTAACGACGTCTTCGTATGCGCCTGGTAATGTTGGTTCGGGATAGTTGTGTTCGCATTCTGTTGGTCCAGGCAGATACAGAAAGGAATTACTGTTCGGTCTTGGAGGTCCCAGGGAATACTTTTTTTTGGGTCTCCGGCTGGGGACAACACACTTTCTTATGTTTGTGCCCATTCTCGAGCACTTTTGAACTTTTGGACAAAGTTCCTTATCCGGAGCCGAACTGTTGGAATAAACCTGTGTATAGGCTCCCTAGTTTCTGAACGGGCCTTTGTATGGACAGCAGAGTTTTGCAAAATACCCTTGTATGGACAAACTGTTTTGGTCCCCTATATGGACGGCAGATGTTCAAAAATACCTTGTATGGTCCCTTATATGGACGCCGTACTTTCAAATATACCTATTTATTCACTGTGATTAATAGAGGAGAAAGGCACTCGAGTTTTTTATTTGGGTGATCTTCCTTAGAGGTACCAAACAATTCGTTTACCGTATGCGGGTTTACTGGGGGGGGTCGAATACAAGAGGTACCTCTTCTATTCGGCGTGCCGATCCTGCAATTTTCCCGAAAAATAAATGGAAAAAAGTACCGCAAACCCGGAAACCGCGGGAGCTCCCTTCTTCTTGAAAGACGCACGCAATTTGTGGTCCCCGGGTCTATTTTTCACGGTTCTCTTCATCGGAGCTGAACGCGAGCACGAATTCGCCGAAAAAAGTCTGCTACACGGGCCAGCAAAGAAATGTCACCAACCAGTGGGTCGATTCCCGTCCTTTCTATTGAAAACCTGTGGGTTCCACGCCCGGTGCCCCGCATCTGGCAAAGACCCATGAACCACGCACATAAATCTTGGTCCCCGGGTCTATTTTTCACGGCTCATCGCGATCAGAAAACCGTCAAAAAAGGTCTGTTATGCGGGCCAAGGAAAAATCCAACTTTTTTCCAGATTTCCAAAATGCCTCTTGTATTCAAGGTACCTCTTCTATTCAAGGTACCTCCCGTATTCGACCCCCCGTAAATGTTTCGTAGCTACTTTTTTGGCCAAAGTGTTTCTTAATTAACACGTTTCGTACTAAAAACATGGGGTCTGACGTACTTAGTGAAATTTGAAAACTGTTGAAACCCCATGATGATCCCCCATTTTTGTTCCCGAAAATCTTGGGTTTATCGAGCCTTTGAGCAGGAAAAACGTATCGCGGTCAGAGTATTAGCGACAAGAGCGTTCTGGCACTTGTGCATGAAGACGACAGGCGTGGGCGGGCTCTGGGATGCCAGGAATGGTAACCGCAGCTCCAATCGTCTTGTTGACATCCTCGAGCGTCCGTCTCTATGAACCAAGAGTCGGTGTCGGCGGAAAAGACCGTTGCAAGGTGGCTGACTATCTTGCTTCCGCAAAAGTCAGAAAGCGAGCAAGATACAACGCATCTTCGGAGCGAGTCAGTTGTTACAAGCATCCAGTGCCAACCACGAGTTCCTGACACAGTGTTCACGAAGGTGTTCATTAGGCGGGGGGGCACGCGTCACTAAAGATGACAGGGTAAGCCGGTCGTATGGAAGGGCAGCGCAAGCAAAGGCGGAGTTGCCCTTTTTGAAAGGAGTAAAGCGTCTCCAGGTGATTACCATCCAGCTTCTTCTCGTGCTCGCCAGCCCCAAGACTAGCATGAACCGCATCCACCTCCACAGCAACGCATTCATCGTTTTTTTTTGCCAGTTCTTCAAGCTCTTGGTCAAAATCAGCGAAGTCAGAACGTTGATGCAATCTGCGCATTCACTCAGTACGAGACATTCGTTGAAGCTGCGATGGAGTTCGGCGAGAACGTTGTCCCCGCAACCGGTGGCCTGGGGCAGTGTTGGCGGTGGCTCTCGGAGCTGGAGCCAGCTCGGGAGCTGGAAAGAGCCAGCGGGAGCCAGCAGGGCACAATAAAAAGCCATCTCAAAATTCCCCCAAAAGGTAAAATAATTTTTTCGTTTTTGCAGCCCCTCGAGTATTTTTTGCTGTGGGAAGGGCACAACAGGGTGCAATGGGGGACTCCAGATGGTCACTGAAGTCCGCGCTCCGGCTGCGGAAACACCAAACCCCGCTCGTGGGGCCAACAACGACACGTCAGCGGAACGCCGGATTAGAAGCTCGCTGCGAATCTCTAATTTGTTTTGACCCCCTGACCTATCTGTTGCTGCAGCACGACGAAAGCTGTGACGCCGGCAAAGCACACCCGACACCGACCGAGAACAAACCGGAGAACCCGCCCCGCCTGCCGAGCCTTCTCGGGTGAGAGAAAGTACAGCCTTCGCAGTTTCACCTTGACTAAGTGAGTGTTGCATGCTGATGCAAAAACAGGGCACAAGCAAAGGGAAGGGACACTGCCGTGTTTTTGCGCCATCGATGTTGAGATTGGTGCAGTGAGGATCGACACGTCCTTGAGATCAACGACCTGTCGTTGTCCTTCATGGAGAGTTTCAGCAGATCATAAAAGACCGTCACCTCCAGACGCCTGCCGAGTATGATGATGATGTGGTGGTGTCGGCTAGGGCTGATAGCAGGAGTGTGTGGAGAGATGTTTCTCTTGGGATGTCTGTGCAGGCCATGGACTCCATGCAGTACCGGGAGGTTCGGTCGTTAGCTAAAGTTCCCCTAGCTTGTCAACGCCTAATGAAAAAGAGCAAAGCCCGCGTGAAGCCGCCGCAAGGGTGACACGAAGTCGTGGATAGTGTTGTTCAACAGGCTAGTCCAGGACTACCATAGAATTCGACAGGGCCCTCCTGGTCGATGAAAAAGGGCATCCGTTCTATCAGGAAGTGGCTTCTCAAACTTGATGGGCTCTCACTTTCTGTGCAGCTGTTGCAGTGGTATGAGGGCACCGACAAGGAGATTGCCCCGCGCCGTACCGCCGACATCCCCGGTGCACCCTTCAGAACCTGCAAGAACAAGAAAGTAGCCTGAGAAATGTGTTGGCTTTGCCGTGGGTCCGCAGAGCTGAGATTTTCTCAGCATCCACTGCACGAAACTGCAGGAAGTGAGAGATGTGGTGTGTACCCGTATCGTCACGCAGCAAGCGCAAAACAACAGCGCACTGAGCAACGCAGTGCGGGAGTTCCATAAAGAAAACCTGTTTGCGACTGGGAGCAGTCCATCGTGAAAGCGGAGGGGTCTTCTTCTTGAGCAATTCGCCGAGGCAATTAGAGCCGTTTTCACTGGACACCGTGCCCAGCCTCTCTGACGATCGCCGTGCTCGGTTCAAGCAGATCCAAGGGGTAAAGACCTGGAAACGACACCGTGATGGCAGAGTGAACAGCGCAAGGCTTCAGGGCTGGCGGTCCCGAGTTCGAACCCGGGCGAGGCACTTTTCCGGTCGAACATGATTTTCGGGGTTTGTAAAGTTCGGATAACAGTCTAGTTCGGGCGAACGCAACGTTCGGGCGAAGCTAAGCTGAAGGTCGGGCGATGCTAAGTTGTGGTAGACTGACTCAAATTACCCAAGGGACCAAAATCCGCGAGTTATTGAGAAACGCGGCAAAAACGCAAATTTCGGGCACATTCGACCCCGAAAACCAACAAACCCCAAATTCGTTTTCGACCGGAAAAAGGTCCTCGGCCGGGTTCGAACCCGGGCCTCCAGGCCCGAAGTATGCAAAGTACCCGGTGCCGACACGGGTCGAAAAAAACCTGGATCGAGGGAATTGACTGGATCATATTTTTGACCCTAAAGGAGTGCCCCCGGGATTCGCCCGCGGACCCCCCAAAAAGTGGGGTTGGCTCGACAGATGCTATTAGCCTTCTGAGCCGGAGATCGGTCCTCCTGGCTACCGCATCAGTCACAGCTCAACTGGCGAAGGCCTGAGTTCTTCAATCTAACACAACTGGCTGCGGCGGGCCGGCTCACGATGCCTGGCTGCTCGCATTCGCCTCGCGGGACTCTGGGATTATCCCTCCGCCGGTCAAGCTCAGCAAGCCAGGGAGACTAACCTTGATCCACTGCGGGGAAGTGGGGAGAGAAGAACGGGTGGGGCGCGGGGAGCTTCATATGAATCCCGAGGAGGACCGACCCACGAGGGTGCGGCGTAGCAATGAGCTAGGCGCACCGACCGGACCGTCTCGACGCAATACGGATCGCGCGTGTGCTTCTCCCCGTACAACCTCACCACGTCCTCCGACGCCCAGTCCCCCAGCTCGCAAACCTGCATCACCCCCTCCCCGCCTTCAGCAGTGTGCAGCAACCACTGACCCTGGCGCTGCGTCGTATACGCGGGTCTCCTCCCTGGACGCCGACATCCCGTTAATAAAGGTGAAGAGTCCCCGCCGTGTCCTTGTATCGCAGAGTGCCCCTGAATGAGCGGTACCCGCAGTTGGGGCACAGGAGCTGACTTGACCCGGCCAAGCGCTTCAGGAGGGTGAACACCTCGACGGGCAGAAGCGGATGGAGGACGGTGCTCCCTCCGGCGGGCCGGAAAGCGTGAGCGGAGGCACCAAATTGATGGCCTTGAACGTCAAGAACCGCATGCATTCCTCTTGCCCTTCGCCATGCGCCACTCGACCCTGAGCCTTCCTCCATTTAGAGTGACGTCCTCTGCGCGGATCGCCCAGAATATCAGGGCAGCGCCGTAGTCGCCCGTAGTCCGGATGGCATCAAAAGTCGTCCTGAACTTCTTCACGCCCAGGCTCCGCCTGCTGTGGGTCCGGCGACTCCTTCCCGAGGACGGCCATCATCCTACCCACGATATTCAGCGGGTCATCGAGAACACAACCCCGCGGCTTTGTTCTCTGCCAGATGATGTTCTGGGACGCCCTACAAGCTGCCCCGTCGTCGCCCATCAGCAGCAGGTGACCGCCGAACTCCTCCAACCTCTCCACCGTGGTTGGGAGAGGCTCAACCCCCAAGCTACTACACCACGACACGTACCCGGCCGTGTTCGAGTCGTATGTGGCCTTCGAGCCCACCGTCGTGTAACGGGCCCGCATGGCCCTGCGGGCCACCTCGGCTGAGTCCGTCTCCCGAGTCCCGACCGAGGGACCTCTTAAGCGCTGCCCCCTGCGGAGTCCGTCTCCTTGCTCGCTGACCGGGCGGAGACCGGGGCGGTGTGTCCTTGACACCGTCCCTGCTCGGGGCGGGACCCCGTTCGCGGGGCCCCGCTCCTTGCTCCACGCTGCGAAAACGCTTGTAGACTTCCTCGGCCGGCCGCGGCTCAGGAAGCGCCCTGCACGGCACTAGGAGGTCAGGGGCATGCCCTCGGGCAACTCAGCGAGTGAGCGCACCAGAGCTTTCCACTCGTGGCCCAGGGGAGAGAGAGACAGAGAGAGAGAAAGGGGAGCGTGTCAGCGGGAATCAGCGCGAACTTTTTCGTTCTTTGTGGTACCGTCGATCCCGAAGGACGATCAGTTTTTTTGTCTTTTTCCTTTCGTTCCCCCCTCGTGGCGTGACCCGTGCAACGTCTCATGTCATTATTTTCTTCGGGTGGGCGGGCGGGAGAAACAAATGACTGATCCGGTTTGGTGGAGATCCGCGCCCCTACCGGGGCTTTGCTCGGGATTAGCTGAAGTACATGGGTGTTAGGACCACCCTTAGCGAGTCTAGAGGTAACCTTTTGCTCAGTCCGGCGTTTGCGCAAACCCGAACCTTTTTGCCCAGTCCGGCGTTTGTGCAAACCCGAACCTTTTTGTCCAGTCCGGCGTTTGCGCAAACCCGAACCTTTTTGTCCAGTCCGGCGTTTGTGCAAACCCGAACCTTTTTGTCCAGTCCGGCGTTTGCGCAAACCCGAACCTTTTTGCCCAGTCCGGCGTTTGCGCAAACCCGAACCTTTTTGTCCAGTCCGGCGTTTGCGCAAACCCGAACCTTTTTGTCCAGTTCGGCGTTTGTGAAAACCCGAACCCGTTGAACCCTGATGGCAAGTTCGGTTGGGATGATAGCAAGTTCGGGGCGCGTACCCCCCCCCTCCCCCCGGAAAACCTTGATGATGGCAAGTTGCGGGCCCTTATCCAGGGGGGAGGGCCCCTCCGGACCGCCCCTGGTGAACCTTTGATGCTGAGTGCAGACCCGGAAAAAAGTACACCGGCGGGAACCAAACCTCCCACCCGTAGGTAAGGAACGTCGTCAACTGACGACTGTGCCACGCCGTTGTCCGCCGCGAGAAATTTTTTCGACGAATTTTGAATTCTCAAAAATGCCAAAAAAAACGGAAGAGAAATGTCCGGGGTGGGGGTACCCCCACGGCCTAAGTGGGATAGCTCGCTAGAGAGCTAAATTGAGAATTTCAATTTACCAACCTCTAGACTCAGATTAACCCAACTCCGACCAAGCACCTACAGGTTAATTTCCACTTTTTCCTATTTTTCATTTTTATAGAGTGCCTTCGCTCTTTTGGCTGGAATTTTGCGATTTCGAAGCATATCTTTCCATTGCCGCCCTTGGAAGGCGAAATTTTGACATGATGTTGCACTAGTCTGTCATCGTCTTCTCGCTTATGACCGTCTCTAATTCGTCGACAACGTTTCACCGCAACCTTGAATCTTTTGTTTTCTCGCGTGGTTTAGATTTTCTTCCTAGGTTGGGCTTGAGCAAAAGAGAAGAAGAAAGGCGGCAGACGTCATTTTGCGTGCGTTCCGGGGGTAGGGGGTTGGAGTGATGGCGAGATAACGGGCAAGACGCAGGAAATTGAGGTACGGGGCAGGTGGGCAGTTCACGCAACTACTGGCCACTGCAGTCACTTTCATCAGTAGACTCGGTATACGTCAGACGCACTCCTTTGAGTGTGGGAGGGCGCCCCTGCTTGCAAGGGCGGCCGCCTCGTTTCTTCAAGCGCTGGGTCCCAGGAGTTTCCGGCTCGTAGTAATGGTGGTTCTTGAGGGTGTGAAACCGGGTAAAACACGGAGCGGGACACAGAGCCACGCCACATGTTTTGCAGACATATTTCGTCTTGACCAAACGAACATGGCATTTGCACGCAACGCGGGTGTCTGTTTCCAGAATGGCATGGAACTTGCCATCCAGGCGCGACGGGTGGTCGCTAGCCCGAGGTGTGCGCGTTCCGGGGCTGAAGTCCTCAGTACTGCGGTTGTCAGCAAGTAACCCGCGGATGAGCTCTTTTCTGAAGTCCTTGAAGGGTAAGGACCCGCGATTCTTACCAAGACGCTTGTACAAGATAAAACTGTTCAACGCAGACACTTCGAGCAAATAAAAGAAGACTTTCATATACCATCGTTTGCCCTGCATGAATCGTGTCGCCCGGGCAAGGTACTGGTCGCAGCGATCTACCCCCCCCATGTGTTTGTTGTAAGCAACCACGATGTCTGGCTTACTGACCTTCAACCGCTTTCCCCCCTTGCAGCGACGCTCAAGCTCGGTCATTGTTGTTCCAATGGGGAGTGTTGACAACATGCGGACTTCACGCTTGTCAACCCACTCCAAGAACGTGATCGGCGAACTTTGGCGATACTGGCAATGGCCGCGTTTCGGGGCCGCAGCCTTATCCGCTTGGGATGGGCGGCCGCGCTTCTTTTGGGACTTGCTAAAAAGTGGGATCCCGTTCCGATTTTTGCGGACAGTTCCGGCCGCGTGGAATCCCAAGGTGTATAATTTTAGCATGAGGGGAATGCTTGTGTAGTAGTTGTCCATGTACATGTGCCTTCCTGAGTATGCATACAGAGCCGCAGCTGCAAGAAGTTCACGCTCACCAACGTTCACGGGGCCAGGGTTAGTATCCGTGTCAATCTTACCGGTATACACTGACGATACCAATGTGTAACCAGTCTGTGACTCAGCCAGAACAAAACACTTCAAACCGAATCGATGCCGTTTCATGGGCATGTATTGCTTGAAGCTGACACGACCTTTGTACTTGATGATCGACTCATCGAAGCTGACACGACCTTTGTACTTGATGATCGACTCATCAAAGCTAAGTTCTTTATCGGGAGCATAGACATCCCGCCATTGGAGAGACACAAGCTGGAAAATATCTCTTATCTTGATGAGTCGGTCCGCGTGTTCCTTCTTTCCACTGAGGGGGTCTGTGAAGTGCAGCGTCCTGTGAATATCGTGCCACCTTTTCCTGGACATGGTTTCAGAAAAAAACGCGCATTGTTCGATAGGGTCCACGGACCAGTACGAGTAGAGATCCTGTTTCACGGACAACCCCATCGCGTATGTGACAGCACACCAGCGAAGAAATTCCGCAATATCGGGTGCTTCGTACGAGATACCCTCTTTCCCTGCAGCATACACACTCATGTGCCCAATGATCTGGGTGACCACCAGGTCGGTGAACATGCATCTGAAGATGTCAGTGGGGGAGGAATCCTCATCAAGGTCGTAGGACGGATTCGGTCCGGTCTTCTTGGCGTTGAAAGGGAATTCGAGGTTGGGCTCGACTTTGCTGCTCCACGACAAGGACTTGATCGCTGCACCTGCTGCCTTGACCGCAGCGCTCTCAGTATTCGGTGGGCGGCCTCGCGGTGCTGGGTTTGCGGGGGGCTTCTGTGCCGGTCCTTTTCGTGGTCGGCCGGGGCGCTTCGGTGCAGGCTTTGCGGAGGGCTTCGGCGCCTGTTCTTTTGGTGGCCGGCCGGGGCGCTTCGGTGCAGGCTTTGCGGAGGACTTCGGCGCCTGTTCTTTTGGTGGCTCGCCAAAAAAAATGTTCATAAAGTGGCCGAGATCACCGCTCTGAACCCGCGGGTTGGCCAGGAACACGACGTTGGCCGGGTGGGGTCGGTCTTCGCCTCGCTCGACTGAGCCGGTTCCTCTCAGCACGGCCCAGTTGTACAGCGCTGTGTACACTGTCTCCGGATTGGGCTGGAATCCGATACCGTGTTGGAGGCAGAAGCTCGATACCTGATAAGTGTCCAGCTCCGGTAAGCGTGCCACACTCCTGCAACGCACGTCGAAATGTTCGCGGGCGAAGCTGAGAATGTTCAATGCCGATGGCATCGCAAAACTTCCCTCCATCGCTCGCATGAGTGCGATGTACCCGCACTCCACCCCGCTCTGCTCGTCACGCAGCTGCAGTGTCACACCCCGGATACCGCCGAACTCACGTCGCGACCGTTGCCTGTCCCAGTTCCCGCAAGAGTCGACCACTGTCACCCGCCCAAGCGCGGTGGCGTCGAGATGATGCACTTGTTCGCGCACTGTCCTTCCCGACCTGTTGTTGTCGTCATCGTCATCCTCTTCCTCTTCTTCATCCTCTTCTTCTTCCTCGTCCTCTTCCTCTTCCACCTCTTCTGCTTCCTCGTTGTCCTCTTCTTCTGTCGACCCCACACTCTCCATATCCGTGGCCGCCCGCTTCCTTCCAGACATTTTGTACTTTTCACTGCCCAAGTTCCTGGATTGTTTCGACTGTTGATGACAAGGCATTGAAAAAGCCGGTTTTCCGGGGGTTTCCCCAATCTCGCCACTTGGTTTCAATCGTCATTGCTGACGAATTTTTGACATTCGAGGGCGGCAATGAAAAGATTTGCTCAAAATGGGTGAAGTCCATATTTTTGGGAATTTTTTGGCGCCTCCTGAGCACCCCTACAGAAAAATCCAGATTAAACCGGACATATATGTCCGGTTGGTCGGAGTTGGGTTAAACACCTATTAAATTGCCTCCTGGAGAGAGTCACCCGCCAGTTTAACATCCGTTTAATTCATGTCACACCTACCAAAGGATCATTCGGTTAGCTCTCCTTAGCTGGCTTGCTGGTACCTTGGGAACGAGCTGACCGGCGAAGTTGGCTGCCCGGCGGCTGCCTCAGTTGGGGAGATCGTCCCGGCTACCGCATCAGTCACAGCTCAACTGGCGAAGGCCTGAGTTGGCTTCAATCTAACACAACTGGCTGCGGCGGGCCGGCTCGCGATGCCTGGCTGCTCGCATTCGCCTCGCGGGACTCTGGGATTATCCCAATGGCTCTATCCCAATGGACCGACGCAAAAGAGAAGAGAAGCCAAAGATCAATGCGCAAGAACCAGCAGCCTACGGCACAAGCTGGAGGTGCCCGGGACCAAGAGGTCTGCCGTCGCCTCATCGTTCGTGTGGAGGCCTGGCATCCGCCTAACCGGGCACCGCCCGAGGAACGGGACACGGCATAGGAGTGGACAGGGCGACTCGGAAGGTCCGCTACGTTCACGTCTCGCCTTCGCCCTGACGATGCCTTTCTACAGCCCGTGGACCGGGCAAGCAGCATTCTAGCTATGGACTGGCCCTGGACAAGGCTTGCCAGAACGACGTTGTTCCACCGAAACTTGCACGCCCGTCATCTCCGTATACCACAGACCGGCCACCGACACGGACGCGAGCTTCAGGCCCGGACGCCCGGACAGGAAGCGCAGTAGACGACACCACGCCGTCCGCAAGAACGACAGGGTTGCACCCAACCCCTTCGAGCAGGCATCCGCAAACAGCTTCCGAGAATCCCAGCCTGCACGTCAGTGATCAGGCCAGACGGATCTCAGCCAGGAGAGCTTCACGCTGTGCACGCGGCACGGCGGATCTCAACCCAAGCGAGCCAGTGATCAGGCCAGACGGATCTCAACCAGGCCAGCTTCACGTGCACGCTGCACGCCGGATCTCAACCAAAGCGAGCCTACACGTCGGTGTTCAGGGTAGACGGATCTCAACCAAAGCGAGCCTACACGTCAGTGACCAGGAACGGATCTCAACCAGGCGAGCTTCACGCCGTGCACGCCGCACGGCGGATCTCAACCAAAGCGAGCCTACGCAGGGTATACGGATCTCAACGAGGCGAGCTTCACGCCATGCACGCGGCACGGCGGATCTTAACCAAAGCGAGCCTGGCCGTCTTCGGCCTGGCGCTCGTCAGGCGCCAGACGGATCTCCGCACTTCGAGTACTAGGCGGGATGAATGGCAGCTGGATCCAGCCGATCGACCGGCTCTCGGCGCGCGACGGCCCCCCTCAGGTGGACCGCGGCTCGCACCTCAGGCATCAGCCTGGCATGCCCCCACGCATGCTCTGCTGGTCGGTATTCAGTCCCGGCGAGCAGTGGCAGGGCGCTCAAACAGTAGACCAGAAACAAATGACTGATCCGGTTTGGTGGACATCCGCGCTCCTGCCGGGGCTTTGCTCGGGATTAGTTGAATTAAACACCTAGTCCATACAAGGGACTTTTCCAGAATCCGGTGTCCATACAAGGGACTTCCTTAACTTGCTGGGACGGGGGGTGAGTTCGAATCCCACCGTGGGCAAATTTTCAGTGTTCGAGAATGGGCAAAAAGTTAGCGAGTGTTCGAGAATGGACAAAAAGTTAAATTGTGTTCGAGAATGGGAATTAGCCCCCGGCTGACATTTGCTCGATTGATGCTCTGTTCGAAATCCTGGGTCCGAGAACGAGCATCGGAGCAGGCGGGGTGGGCGAGTAAAAGCCGGTGCAGTGATCACTGCGCTTTTCTGAGCATACGTACAGTGTTGCAGATCTCGGAGAGATCGTGAATAACCTCGACCTTTCTTGTGATGAACGCCAGTCCGTTGTCTTTCGACGATTTCATTTTCCCCATGTGGCCTCTGGTTAGACTGCCCGACTAGCGGACTCTCTCCTATTGGTTCCCCTTGTTTCCCTCCCTGGGGCATACCCAAAGCCTTGATGCCTTCCGGATCACGCGAGAGCAACTCCTCCGGGCATGGTGCAGTGAGCGGCTGTTTGTCATGTTCCGCAACGCACCATCCGTTCTGGAAGCGAACCCACTCCGTTCCTTCGATGCATTGCCGCTCGTGTACCTCGATGATGTCGCCCGAGAACAGGAACCCGAGCACCGGAGAAGCAGACGAGGCTTCCGCCCGAATGGATACACGCACGTTGCTCGTCACGATGAGCACTTCAGCGTCAGGGACACTGCACTGAAAACGCGCTGTGTCATGAAGAGTGTACTGGTTGTCCGCTGGGTTGTGGACGTTGTGGTGGCGGGCGTCCGAGTTCAAGAGGAGCGGGTGAGCTGACGGGCATCCTTCGCCTTCTGCCGAGAAAATGTCGATGACGCGTCTGGCGACTAGTTGGATGCGGATGGACCGCAGGACTTGACCTGCCGTGGGGCGGATATCCGCCGACTTGCGCGTCATCGTGCGAACCACCTCAAAAAACGACGACTCGATCTGGGTCTGCGGGAGCGCCATGGGGCGGATGGCCGAGTATATGATCTGCCGCTTCAGAAACTTGACGCTTTGCTGGCCGAACGCGCCGGGCCACCTCTCGGCGGTGGGGAACCGCGCATCAAAGGCGCGGACCAGCCCGCAGAGCTCGTAGAACATGGCTCCGAGTGCGAACACGTCGACTCGGTCGGTATACGTGCCGTTGTCCCACATTTCGGGTGCCATGTACAGCGGCGTGCCCGCACGGGTGTTCAAGTTCGCGTTCGTGTGGCTTTGCAGACCGGAGATCCCGAAGTCTCCTGAGGAAAGAGTGGGGAACATGGCATGTATGAACGAAGGGAATACAAAACAAGGATTGAAGCCTTGCGCGACTGGGGTCCTTTGTTTCGTTCGATTTTTCCACCGCGGTGTCGACGAGCTGTTGAGGCTCGTCAGTGAGTGCGGAGGATACTGTCTGCCTTCCATGCATTGCGTCAAGTCTTCTTGGGAGAAGGGAGGGGGGAGTTGCAGATACGGGTTGATATATGAATCCTTGGCTCGACCTGGATAGCAGGGAACACTGTTTTTTCCACTGACAGAAGAAAGGGGCTTTTCCACTGACAGAAGAAAGGGGCTAGCCGACTACAAAGCACAAAACACAAAGTCACACCTATCTTGATGATCTTACCGCCGCCGCTGAGGAAGATATTCTCGGGCTTGATGTCTCGGTGTACAACCCGTTTCTTGTGAATGTACCAGAGGCCCCAAAGGAGTTGCACCAGCCATGACTCGAGCTCGGGCAGGGACCACGTATTGACTCTGCCTTCCAATTCGACTGCGTTTGCATAAATGGTCTCGGCGGTTTGCGTGATCTGGGTATGCGTTGAGACGAAAAGCTCCTTGTTGGTCAACAGGTCTTCCATGCGTTTTCCTTCTAGCAGCGACTCGCAAGCACGGCGCGTTTCTCTCGAGATCTGTGGCATCGGTGTTCCATGGGGCAGAAAACACTCTAATTAATTAGCCTCCACTGCCCTCGCTCGGTTTTCCGGGATAAGGTAGTCACTCAACATTCCGTGCGCTAGTGATATCAGTACAACGGCTGATTCCTTCACCCGTTCTTGGTAGTTCTCGTCAGACAAAACGGAGGGCAGAAACTCGTTCGCCGCGCCTCCATGCTACTGTGCCTCTAAGCAGTGTAGGAACGGGAACAGCAACCAGCCACCGGTTGAAAGATATGCTTCAGTTTTCACCACGCGAAGCCTGAAAACTCGAAATATTTGTTGGTGTGCAAGACCTGCCGGGTTCCTACCGGGTTCTCGTCGTGTTCTACCGGAGGTTCCACATCTTCTATCGTGCTGCTAAGCCTCTACTGCGCCTCTGACTATTGCAGTTTACTGAGGGAATTGGCACAGCGGATTTTTTTTGTTCAACTTGCTTGATAACAAACCATCAGCAGGCCGCAGTTAGTGATAAAGGAAAACCACAATTGCCGACACAGACCTTTGCCAGCAACGCTACGTTGCGCTCATCCGCTAGCCTGGCCTTCAGTAAGGTGCCCAGGTCGCCGGCGTCGCAATACTCCATGGCGATGTGGAGCCTCTCGTCGACTCCTTCGGCGCCTTCTATCCATGCCTCGTGGAACTTGACGATGTTTGGGTGGTCCAGCGACTCCATCAACGCAACTTCTTTTTTTGCGTTGAACTCGTCCCTTGCTGAAAACATGGCGCCGGTGGCAATCTTGACGACAACCATACGCTTGTGTTTGCGGTCCGCACAAAGCCAACCTTCTCCGAAGGCACCCCTTCCGAGTCGCTTCTGCTTCACGTACACCTTCCCCATCTTCTGTATCCGCTCGAACTTCATGTTCTTGATCTCTTGCTTCCAAGTCTCCACGCTGGCCATTCTGCTATCTTTTCTCTTTCTTTTTGGGGGCTTAACCTGGGGAAATGTGCTTCGATGCTAATAAGCCTTCCGGCGAGGCGTGAATGGACAGACGAGAGACCGGCGATGAGCGGCTCTCGACATCGGAGAGAATGGAAATGGCAAGAAACCGTACTACAGCCACAATCTCCAATAACGTCTGTGGCATCTACTCCGTGTGCTAGCCACGTACTGCTGTCACAATCGCCCAACACGTGTGCCCGAGTTTGTGTTGTGGTTCATCCTCGCAGAGGGAATGGCATGGACCAGACGAGTCCCAAGGCGCGAAAATAGTAGGCACCGCCAAAGATCGCCCACGGGTTCGCTATGACTTCTCGATAGCAAGGATAATCGGACAAGGTTACGTCTTGCGACGGCAGCCGGCTACGGGTGTGGCTGAGGACAGACGTTTGGTTCGCCGCGCACTTCAACACGCTCAACGCATTGGGTCGATTAAATGATGAGAACTTTTTGTATTGTCGTTGTTGTTTTTTTTTTGTGTGTCTTCTTTTGTTTTATTGCGTTTTGAGCTTTTCAACTGACGAGTGAAAAGGGAAAAAAAGGGAACAGAGAAAAAAAAAGAAAATTCTGGAGAACGAAAGGAAAGACGAGAGGAAAGAAGAGGAGGATGGCAGAGAAGAAGAAGTAGAGGAGAAGAAACGCTGCTCACGCATGCGGAGTGTGCGGTAATACGAGGGGATTTTGGTATTTTTGGGGGGAACCGGGGTGTGAAGTGTCCTCTTTTGTTAGACTGATTTGTGTTGTTTAGGACGCTGTGCGTGTTTCTCATAGTCTCCGACTGACACCCCAAGGCATTTCTGAGTACCTACGCCCTCTCCCGCATGTGTATAAGCACCCTCATTTTAGACCATTCCTAGAAAGAAAAGTATCTAATCCACGCTGAGTGTACACACTGTCTAGGTGTAGCCTGCAAGTCTACGGGCGGTGGCTCCCTTACCAGCCACGCATCCCAACTACCAATGCATGCCGAGACGAGAAATTGTCCACGTGCAAGTGGAGGGCTGGCAAACACGCCATTTATTCTCTCACATTCGCGCATAATGTGCATCGAGTCTTCGTCGACTGATGATACCCGCTACTCTCTTTCGCTGTTGAACCGTCAGTTCTGCGATCGTGCAGTCTGCGCACGTCCAATGATACAGAAGGAGATGCCGAATTAGAGCAGCTGCGGGTACCAACGACTTCGGCACCATTGCTTCGCAGCGGACCAGATATAGCTGCAGTTAACACGACCACACAGATGAGAACAGTCAGCATCTCGCTGTTTCGCTTTGCTGTGCGTGAACAGTTTACGCAAGTTTGACTGGCGCATTTAAAAAGCTGCCCCTGGTAACCTTTTCTCCCGCTCCACAGTCTTTGGTGAAAGTCCTACGGAAACCGGTACCCCTATATAAGATACCTTTTTCTCCTAACTGGGAACGGTATGTTTATACACGGGGGGTAGGAAAGTTGCTTATATATGGAAAGTTGCTTATATACACGGGGGGAGATCTTAGTGTAGTGTTCGGGCAGAATTGCCTCTGGGTAGGTAGTACAGTTGTGAAGGGAACGGGAACAACAACAACAACAACGGCTGCACACGAGGAGTTCAAAACGAAACTAACCAATCATGGCATATACATGCCCTAGAGGCTTATGTACATGCGAAGAACAAAATTATTTATCGTTTCGCCGTCATTGTTAGCTTGATGCTGATCGCCCATTGTTTCGTGTGTCTCCAAAAACTCTTTTGACATACTGGACCCCGACATAGTAGACATGATAGCCAAGCTCTAGCTGACTTCGGGCGGGAAGGTATCCTTTCCTGGAGGAAATCGTTGTGAGCTCAGTCCCATATGAGTGTATACGTTGCAATGATGACACAATTCCCAAAGTGGCGGTCCAAGTGTGTGTTGTCGTGATGCCTAGGGGGAAAATTCTCGTTTCAGTCTCGCACGTACCTAATGCCTGAGTCGTTTCCACCGCCTCGGGCAAAAGGCTTTTCCCGTATAATTGAAGAGGGTCTTGCTTTGAAGTTGCAAGTCGGAAATTGGTTGCGAATTGCATATCTGGCAAACGACTCTTGTAGTTCTGCCACCAGACACGCACAACACGGCACACAACGTAAGCACATACACACAGACCCACATATACACAGGCCACACATACAGACACAGCACGACCGAAGTAGGCAGAAAATATCCGAAAATATCCTCGCAAGGAATTCGCGGTCGAAAAGCACTAAAAAGCTTTTTAACGGCTAAACTCCTCTAGCTGAGCGTGCGATGCCTGTCTTTGTGGATAGTCGATCTAGCCCGTCTCAGATGAGCACCCAGCACTTGCTTTGACTGCCAACAACAGCCTACACAACACACCCACAACGAAACTACAACACACAGCAATCCAGCCTTTTGGTGCAAGGGCGGATTCTCGACCGATCGGAAAATATGCCGGGTTTGCTGATCGTCGGCAGACCTTTCCATGTGTACTTTTTATTTTGTCGTGTGTTTCCGCCATTCCGCCGGCTTCTCTCTTTCGTTTCCTATATTGTTAACTTCCAATGGGCGTATCCCCGTAGGCTACGGCTAGTTTTGAGACGGTATCACAGGGCGGAACGGACGGGTTGCGACAGTGTTACCTCTTGGCCCACGATTTGCATGGCGTGGTTATTTCCTGGCAGCTTCCCCCCCAGGGACGTTGTTACGGATCGTCCGGCCCCCGGGAGTTGGTCACGAGAAATTCGCGAGGCTAACTAATTTCTTTCGCATTTCGGGCATCCTCTAGCGAACAACAACGCTGCCACACTTCGGGAGTATTCTGCTTCCTCATCTTCGAGTATGGATCAGAGTTCCTCAACAGCACAACAAACGGGAACGGAGTGTTTCCTTCCTCTTCACTTTGTCAAGGATCTCTATCAGATCTTTCTCGCCCCCGGCAAGCCTTTGGATGGTGCAAAGGTGCTTGTCGGCTCCTGCCGCCGCATTTTCATCCTATCAACTCAATATACCGTCACTCCAACAGCACAGAATCCTTAAAAAAACGCCGTTTCTTAACAACGCCACCCTAAGTCCCCGATGAGCCCACCGAGGGCCGTCACAACACAGGGTTTGAAATGCTCCTCCAACTACAGCAAGTCCCACACCAACCCACCCGAAAGGGCTGATTCCTTGCCGCAATGGTTCCTCGGCAGAAGTTGCTGGGTTCGATTCGACCTCCTTGGGTAAGGCAAATCTCTGATAAATCTTAAATGATCCCGGGACGTCTCCTATTTGTTTTAGAACGAAAGAGTGAATTTCTTGTGTTTCCAGTGCTTTGTCTTTCGACAATTCTTTTACTGTCGGGCATCTGGTGGCGTTGTTGTCGACAGGTTCTCATTTTTGAGAAAGTTCGCATGGCTTTAAATGGCCGGGTCGAATAATGACACCTGTGTTTTTATTCGATTCGCCGGGGCTAGGGAGGGTTTTTCATTCCAACCCAAAGAGTGCTAGGGAGGATTGCAGTCCACAGCGTCGGCGCATCTCTACGACAACGGACACGCGCGTGTTGGCGCTGTAATAGTATCGCTTCCCCCCCTTCAATGTGTAGTTGGTGTGAGGTGAGAGCGGTCTCAGCTACCGCCGTTCCGTCGATCGCATATAACCGATGATACCAAAAGATATACCGGGTAAGCATGATGTGTCGAACAGTAGCAGGGTCCAATACCGGTCGTGTTTTTTGACAGCTAGACACGTGCACGTCATGACAAACAACTGTTATTATTCGACCCCCACCCTTTGCTTTTTTTGTGTTACCGTCTTTTTTTTCTCTTCTCGACAGCTAGGGTTCCTCACGCACAGCGACTTCTGAGTACAAGCACGGTGCGTTGTGTTTGTGTGTGAGCGTAGGACCTGTTGTGTATCTTTGCATGGCAGGTACTTTCCTTTCGTAGAGCTGACAGGTCCACGGCGCGGTATGCTGTAGCAAAGAATAAAGCATTCCAGCTCCAATACCACGTACGTCCAAAAGCCGTATTCTAACGACGCTGCCCTAGACCGGGTAAGACCAGGACGTTGCATTTTTCTTTCGCTTCCACCAAAATAACCCATTTCACGAAGGCCAAATGGGTTCTTTTGGTGGAAAAAGGGGTTTCGCGGAAACTGAGGACACGGGGAAAATCTTCTGTACGATGTTCGGTGATGAAGCAAGAATGCACGGAGTGGTTCCCTGTGTTGTCAAAAAAAAATATGCTGGAGGTACGCTCACGATTGTGTCCCATCCTGCACCGGGTTACTGTGCTTTAACCCACGGACGCACCAGACGGACATAATGAGCGTGGAACCTGAAGATCCAAGTTTTTTTCCTTGTGAGCATCAGGAGCCAGAAGAAGTTGAAAGGGGAGAAAACAAACTGGGGATTTCCTTTCGGAGAGGGACCGTACTTTGAAATACTTTGTTTGTGCGCACGCAAGCGATCAGTGATCTATAAGTCTTTTCGAGATTTGGCTCGATATTGGAAAAGCGTGGCGGCCTCAGGATGTAAGGGTGTAATCTGGGGTTGGGGCCATGGATTCCTACCTTGCAACTTCGCACATCGCGTTTATAGTACGCGCGAGTGGTCAACCCTCGCATATGCGAGGGTGAGACCAAGGGAAGGGGGGAGTGGTATGACAGACACCGCGACAGGCAAGCAGGTACGGCATCGGGTGCGTCTTATTTATTCCTCCAGTTCCGCTGGGAGTTTACAAAGCGTGCCCTGCTTTGCTGCGTGCGAGCTTTTTGCTTAGATGCTTAGATCCATGCAGTCGAGCTTGACATCATTAAGCCGGTCCATCCCTTTCTGAGACTGAGATTACCTCGATACGGCGGCAATTCTATACAGCTCTCGCGGATAAGGATGAACGCTGTGGTAAACAGCGGCAAGCAAAACGCAATGCAGCTCCATCGGGATCGGAGTGGACCAGCGTAGATATCATACGCCCCACGACACCTGGAGGCAAGGTGCATGCTAATCGTTGTTAGCGCAAAAAATAGGGTTATATGTATCTCCTCAGGGTTGAAGATCCTGCTTCGAGATAGTGTGGGATACTAACCCTCCCTAATTCACCCTTTACCCCCGGGTGGTATTGCGCAGCAAAAACTGCTGTTTCTTGCCGTAACTACATGATACGGTTGCACCAAACAGCAAGACTGCCCCATCGTCGTCTCATCGCAAGAAATTGAAAGAAAAGGAACATCACCGGAAAGGGGGCATTCGACGGGTGATCATCATCAATTCATCAGTGGGTGGAAGTGACGATAAGGCCGAAGCTTGGTTCTTCGCGTGTACAGGGAATAACCCTCTCTCTAGGGGGGAATATTTCTGCAGATCTGGAGTGCCTTTGTTCCGGAAATGTTCTTTTCAGCACAACAGTAAATCGTACAACTACAAAAAAAAACGGCACAACGAAGAGGTGGTCAGACTGGTCTGAGGCTTGCTTGGAAATTGCTTGGAATTCGAATGGAACCCACACTTCTGGTGAACCTCTTTATAATAGTATGCGGCCTCCTTGTCGTGTGGAAATCCCATTGGACCCTTTTGGCTGGTAATACCGATGCCTGTCGCCAACAGTCGCCAAGAGATGCGAACCACGGTAAAATGATGACTGTTTGGAAGGGTGCCGGAAGGGTCGGTACCCGGTAACACCCAGGATACTCAACAGGAAACTCTGTCGGTGAGTCAGACGGATAATTCACCAGGCGATTGACGTAGCCTGCGCAAGGTTGCCATGGAATACCTCGTGGCTGGCTGTGGGATGCTGCTTCGGTTCCCCAAAATAGGCGTGCAAGGTAGCTCCCCTCAGACTTTGCTTCCAAAATCAAAGAAAGGAACTCCCTTTTTCTCCGGCCCTAACTGTGCAAACCCAGAGCTGCGCTGCAGCAAGTGGTTGTGGCGTTTGACCGAAATCAGTCTCGAAACGCTTGTGCTTGTACAATCGGCACTACAAGTTTGGTTTGTTTGTGTCTCTTCGTGCTAGCTTTGAAAGGTCCGAGTGTGGGTTGCATGTGCCGCCTCATGCGTCACCTTTGCTCGTTGTTTGCTTGGTCCTGGTTCTTCTGTTCACAGCTCCTACATTTTTGCATCCCGTATATATAGATACAGGTCCTTCAAAAGGACCGTGACCTGCTGTGAGATTGCAAAAGTCATCTCAAGATCAGTCAGGAGTGAGACAACGAGTGGGTTGATCCGGACGAGTTGGTTCTAACTGAAGAAATGACCCACAGGCCGCGAACCAACAAAATCTTAAGAAGTGAGGGATGAAGAAAGAAGAAGAAAAAGGCCGCTCCCGGTCCAGGAACGTGACGGTCAACCACAGCTCGCAAAGCTTGAGTCGGAGGCAGCACAGTGCCACAACCCCGTCCGCTCTGCCCTGTGGCTGACCGTCTCGACGAGCTTGTGTTCAGCGCAAGCGCCAAGCCCCAAGGTGCGCCACGCCTTGATGCTTTAGTTTGGGAAATCGGTAGCCACTTGACCCGTAGGCCCGTGGCTCTGCAGTACCGCCGAACACGTGAAGCTTGGCTCCCGTGTAGCAGGCTTTCCCTGGTACCAGTGAGGGATGAAAAAAAAAAAAAGCAGTGGAGGTCCCTTCATTCTGGTCTGTGTAGGACGCGTTCGTGGCTACATGTGCAGCTTTAAAAGCGCGGGGACTCTTCATGAGGCGCCATATGCAACGCAGCCATAGGGCGTGGAAAACGCGCTGTGCCTAAAAGGCTGGCTGGGTGACCCCACAACAACCGGGTCCTGAGCACAGTGTTAGCGGAGTCGTGTTCTGTTTGTCGTGTTAACCCCCGTTTTCACAAGGCCTGGTCAAGGCTCGCGCAGGACTCATACCGGGTGGAGAATAGGATGGCAGAATGGTGCCCTGGCTGCAGACGAACGGACTGGCACCGGATAGCGGGATGACGCGGATGGCACCAGGCAGTTTAAGATACGCAGTACAAGACTACGGTACAGGACTAATGCCGGAAAAGGCTCTGACCGCTCTGCAAGGGAAAACGACGGGACGACTCTACGATAGTGTGTTACCGACAATCCCGGATAAAAAGGACGCCCAGCTTCGCGTCTAGCGATATATTGCTACGGATTTGCGGATCCACGAGGGACTCAGAGTTTTCCACGCACAGTCGGTTAGAACGCTGGAGCAAGAACAAACTGTTTTCAAGCATTCGTTCTATTGGTCGCGCAAGCACAGGCGACGTGCAGGTGCTTCAAGTGATGTGGACGACATGCACTTCTTTTGTTGCGAAGATTGGATGAGTCCTGCTGCTCTCTACAAGTTGCGTGGTATTTGTTGCCGATAATCCCGAAGGACGTTCAGTCTGGTGTTTGAGTTCATGCTTGGGGAGGTTCCCTTCACGGTCGCTGTCAACGACGGTACGAAGGGGCGGCCGATTTAGGCTTGGCCGACTACCAATGACTGACACCCAACCAGAGCCGCAGCTGTGCACGTTGGCAAGGTAAGCATTGCAGACGAGTTGCATCGCCACACTGGCACATGGCGTTTCAGCCACGTTCTGACCGTTCTCCGACGAACAGCTACCGAGACAGCATCAGTTGCTTCCCACAAACGCCGTCAACAACTTCTGCTCTTCCTTGCGGTTGTTTGACGGCTCGCAGTTTGTCTCCCTCCCTCCGGCTGCAACTGCAATTCGCTTTCAAGAAGAAGCTATGCTCTGCAACTTGAGGGCTTAGGGGATGAAGCCGTCGGGGAACCGGGGTGGTGGTGTGCAAGGGGTGCGCTTGGGGCGGACCTTCTGCGCTTGCCGCTGGCTGTCGTCGTGGGCCAAGAGGTCGACGGATGGGAGGAGGGGCGAGGGAGGTGAAGGCTGCACGACGGGGGCTGCCGGCTTGCCCGACCCCAGGGACGGGGGAGCTATAGGCACCACAGGCGATCGCGACTTCGCGCTGTTGTTGTTCTTGCTGTTGTTGTTGCTGCCAGACTTCCGGCCGTTGAGCCTGTAGACGATGGACAGGTCGTCCTCGAGCTCGGTTTCGGTCATGGAGCGGAGGTCGTAAAGCAGGACTTCCTCGTCGTTCTGCAGGTCGTTCGCTGCCTCCACGGCTTGCGTCGCTTGCTGCAGGAGATACCCGACGGCATCCAGGTCGTCTCCTGCCGTCGTCGATCCCTCATTGCGCTTGTTGTCACCCAGCTGCGGTACGCTCTGACGTAGGGAGCTGCCAAGACGCATGCAGCCCTCATCGCCAACGCTGAGCCCTGCTGCAGAGGCTTGAGGGCGTGCAGTCAGCATTGCATCGGGAGCGTTGGGAGGCACGGTCAAGCCGGCAGCGCCTTCGCGCTTATCGGAGAATGGCTCGTTGACGTTGTTGTTGTTGATGTTGTTGTTGTCTGCGGAGTCTTCGTTCAGGTCACTCCCACTGCTGGGTGTCGCCTGCGTGGGCCGCTCACTGGTGTTCCGCGTGAGTGACGGTATGGACACGTTGTCGACCTTCGCACCCTTTGCGCCCGACTTCTGCCGGCTGCTATCTATCCCGTAGTCCAGCTGCTTCTTCGCTTTCGTCGGGGGTGCCCCATTCTGGCTATCGACCAACCCGGCACTGCCGCAGCACCCCATGGTTCCTCTTCTGGTGTTCTCCCCTTGGGGTCCTTTATTTCTTCTACTTTCTACTTTTTCGTGATTTGTTTGGTGTTCTTTCGTTCTTTTCTGTTATTTTCCTTTTTCTTTTTTTATCCCCTACTTTTTCGTGATTCGGTCGCCGAACAACCAGAAGTCGACGTTTTTCTCTTGTTTCCTGATGTTGGTTGATCTCAAGATGGAGTGCGGACATTTTGCCTCCAGAGCAAAGACACGTCAAAAAGGATCGATGGCTGCTGTGGATGGGTGTGCCACCAACCTTGTTCGACAAGCACCAGGTCCCTTATTTTGGAGTCATAAAACTCTTGAGTTTGACCCAGAGTTATCCCTGAAGGCTTCCTGCATCCCGGGCAACTCCCCTTCCCCTCCGTCCGTTTGGACAAACCAGACTCACACCGCAGTCCTGTCTGCAGACACTCAGGTTCCACGCTGATGATGGTCCGCCTTATGTGTCCGTGGCTTAAAGGACCGAAACACGGCGCAGACGGGACCAGTGCGGTGTTGAGCACATACCCATTCCAAGCACGTTCTTGCAATGCTCCCCGCCCCATGTTGAGAACTACGGGGAACTGGCCCACCGACCACACCGTCTTTTTTTGCAAAAAACATAATCGTATCAGGATTCTCTCCACTGATCCCTGACGACGCGGACAACGCGCACCGTTGCGAGCGCGCATGCCTGAACTTTGCTGTGCAGGTATTTTCACACCGCGTAAAAGAAAGGGATACTGCAGACACTGAAAAAGTGTTTGCATTTGTTTTTGCCACGCTGAAAAAAAGAGGGAAGGCAAGAGAGAAATAAATGCGTAGTTTTGTTGGAAAAAAGGAGGTTCTTTTTTTTGCTAGGAAGGGACCCGGTGGTGGGTGGGTGTACTTTTTCCCCCCTTTTTTTCCTATCGTGTTGATGAAAGTTCTGTTCCTTGTTCCTTCGGTTTTTTTCCCGGGCGGTCGCCGCTGGGGTGCCCAGAACTTTCGTTTTATTCTTTTTTTGACTGCGTTGATCATCGCGAGGTTTGTGGTTGCAATCTTCGGCTTAACTCATGGGTTGCACGCGAGGTGCCAAAGTGTAGGGGGTTGGCCCGGCATATTGACGTCTTGCTGGGTCTCCGATGGTCCTGTAAAGCGTACAGGTTGTCTTCAACTTGTTTCTTGATGGCGGGGAATATTGGTTGTGTGGGTGTGTATTGGCATCGCTTCCTTGGTATTCCTTGAATATGGCGGAAGCCGGTGGCGTCGAAAAGGCGGGCGGCGTGCGTTTTGTCGGCTTTATGCCTTTCTTCAAACCCGGTGTCGCGCGCGGGTACGAGTTTGCTCGGCAACGTAGAGATTCCAACTTGACGCGCCGAAGGCTCTCAAGCGAGGTAGGTTTTGGTTGACTTCCGGCGGGTTTCTCCGGGTGAAAATTGCTTCTACATGTACGTTCTCGTGGGGGCTTCCGACAAGGTCGGTTTTCGAAGTGGCGTCTAACACTGGGGGGATAGTGGCACCCACAGGGCAAAGCCCCTGATAGCATTTCTACAGACACACCAGCACCCCTGCCCCTAAAAGTGCAAGGGACTCAGGTGGACCTTCCTTCGGGAGACAATCCGTGGTAGTCGCACCCACAGGGCAAAGCCCCTGATAGCATTTCTACAGCGGCTAGCTGAGGCAGCCCAGCGTTTGTACCCCCCTGTTGAGTGTGCGCAGAACGAGCAGAGAGCATCAGCAGGGTGGTACTACCGTCCCGCAACCCGAATACTTTGCGGTGTCGGCCATGTCGCGATCTGTATGGCTCACCTTCAGGGTTGTACCCGTGAGAGAAGGTTGACGACCGGTCTACAGTACTGACTGCCTGTACCTGCAATGCGCTTCCGGGGTTTTACGGTGGCGTCTTTTCTTCGCCCCCTTTGCAAGCACTAGTGGACCGGGGTGGACTCACCTTCACATGTTCGGAGGTACGGTCCTGCGGTCAAGTGCACTGCATCAACGCTTGGAGTACTTGGGGCTTCGAACTTGCGCTGAACACGAGTGGAGACGGTCAAAGAGTGGGTTGTGGCACTCCGCTACATCGACTCGAGCTTTGCTGCGGGTGAATCCTTCTTCGTCACGCTAGGCAAACCGCCTAGTTCATTCGTTCAATCGTTGTTATTTTGGACTACATTTTTAGAGTGAAATTGTTTTTGTTTGTGTTGTTTGCGTCAGCGGTTTCTGGCAGGAGTCGTGCAAGCAGTTCTCCAGTGAGTCAGCACGTCGGCCTCTAGTCGAAGCTAGGTGCCTTCGTCTTGCGGTTCAGTCTGTCCATTCGTTTTCGCTTTCCGCGGTGGTATCGTTGCGCCGAAAAAAGTAAACGCGCGCCCGCCGCATACTGTCCATCCCACCCCCGGTTGAGTGTACCCCCAAGTGCAGTTGCAGGAAGGAAGAGAGAGAGAGAGAGAGAGAGAGAGAGAGACGAGTTAGAGTGCAGGGAACATCTCTCCGAGGAGTATCCGGTCGCCCCACTACTATTCCGTACTACTACGGCGGGCGCAAGTCGTTGCGCCGTGGGCGCGGAGCGAGCCGTGGCCCTGTCAAAGATGATTGTTGCACCGATGGAGGAAGATGTCTGTAAGGACGCAACACATTGCCTGCCAAGTGCTGAAACAGCAGCCCCGACCAAGTGCACAAGTGTACAGAATTCGTGCGAACCGAAGGTTTGCACTTGGTCGCCGAGGAAAGTCGTCTCGCGTCAGCCATCGGATTGAAAGCGCGCTGTCTGGCATGATGAATACTTGCAAACTTTCTTGCGCTAACTACTTATAAACGCATGAGACTCAACTGCACCCTCCTGCAAGCCTGCAAATTAGTAACAGCAAGCATCACAGCAGACGGGCCAAGAAGATTCTCGATGACTCCACCGCGTACTGATGAGGTATTAGTAGTATGGCGTTCTAATTCGGGGGCAAGTCCTGAAAAAGAACGGGTCACCCTTTACCAAGAAACGAGCGACTTCAGGCCGTCTGTGCGGCGTCGATCCGAGAGCACACAGCAGCAGCGACGCATCGGCTGTGTTTGCACTTAGACCGATGCGATTAGAATGCAGCGGTGAGTTACGACCGGTACAAAATATTCTGGCAAACGCGAGTGTTGCGTTAGTGTCTTAGACAGAGTGAGCCAATGCCCCTAATATCACCTTTAGCCACTGGCACACATGCTCTTGACAGACGCTAGCGTCAGCCAGTGTGCATGTGCGTTACAGTCGTTGGATGGTATTGACAAGGGTTCACCCGAGTGAGCCTCGTTACTTCCCCTGCTCTCGTTGCGTTCGTGGGGAGTCATTGCATGCAAATGAGCCGATGTTTTCCCTTCAGAGTGAAAACTGTTTAAACCACCGATAATCGAAGATATCGATTCTTTCGATATTCGATACACATCCTTCTTTTTCAGAGTTCGCTTTGAGAACTTTTCGATAGACAACCATGCCTTCGGCTACGTTTTCTTCTTCTCGCTCATTGATTGGAGCGCGGACAAAGGAACATTTTCTAGCGTTTATTTCGTTTATTTTTCTGTGTGCTTCCGGCAAATTCTTTCTTACCTACCCTCAGTGCTCCCGCTAACTTCGGCAAGAGATCGTTTGATCGTTTCCCCCTGCCGTTTGGGCAGTATCGAGGTGCGTAGATTTTGCCAAAAAACAGGCGGTTTGCGCCACTGCACCTTTTCGGAGCTTGTTTTTCGGGCCGGCTACGAAGATCACTAAAAACTGGCAGGTTGGCTCCGCCTCCGGGGCCGCACTGCAGTCCGTTCAGCCCAAGGGTGCTGTTTGGGAGCACGAGAACTCCTGATAAACGTCGGGGATACCACTGCTCTTCATTCAGTCAAATGTGTCATGAAGCCTTCTAAAAAAGTTCGAATCATCTGGCCACAACGTGACGCAGCAAAGAAGACGCCGCAGGCGCGGAAAACCTTTGCAGCTCCGAGTCCCAACCGGTGCCAAAAATCGATTATCCGAAGACTTCATCGCCAGCACCAGTCGCGAACTGCCCATTCCTCCGACTCCCCGGCTTTTTCCAGCACTTGAGGAATTCCTTCGGGGGGCTCCTTAGCGGAGCACTGCCTACCCTCCCCCGTGTTTAAGATCACGTCCTCCCCCTCTTGTATAAGATCGGGGGTTTCAAGAAATGAGCGCGATCTTGCACGGGGAGGGTAGGTATTTTTCTGGTCATCCGAGTTGGATGCTTTGCGCAGATGGCGGCCGGACGTTTTGAAACATATGAGGTTTCCGGCGGTATTGGGGGTTGAGTGTTTTGAAACTGTTTCGAGTTTTAAGAAGCCGGTATGCTTTGAGTCTGCGGTTGACTGTTGAGAGGGGGGAAAATATTTGTTGGGAATGACGAGCGCGTGGTGCTTGCACCACTGAAGGGGGGCCGATGTATGCTTGTTTCCCTTCTTTGAAACGCAGGGCCTCGGCAGGTCTTGGGCTTCGAAAGGCGGGAAAAACTTGGGATAACCCAGTGCGGCCGGAAATCTTTGCGGCATATGATGATGTCGGAAAAAGGTCAGGGGTTCAGCCGGCTGCCACAGGGTGCTACAGCTCAGTCACTCAAGGCGGATTCCAAGATGGGGTGTCGCAAACACTTTTTAGAGTGAAAGTTCGCTTGAAACTCCGGGGTTTTATAGTCTCCGGGTGACCTTCGTCGTTATGGGAAGATATCCTTTGTGCTCTGAGTGCCGTAAGAGTGGTGGTTACACGAGGTAAGAGGATCGGTGGGTACCTTAGTTGTTGGTCATTGGTGGTCTCGGCCTTTGACCACATACCTTACTTACGGTAGGCCCTCCTCAGCATGGTGCCGCAGTAGGTGACTGTCTGTCTTCTTGGTACCGTTTGACCGTCTTTTTTCGTGAATGTGTGCTGCTCATGTATTTTTTTTATTTTTGTGGGCCGGAATCCCTAAAACCACTACCGCTGCCCACCCACGACACCACCGGCCGCTGGCTATAACTATATTTTTTTTTTGGATATTGTATGGGGTTAACATCGGGTATATGAAGCTACTTCTCTGGCCGGAATCCCTAAAACCCTGCACTTCGGAAATACTTATTCCCATGGCATTTTTGACTATTCCACCTCAGAGCATCCGCCCGCTCAGCCACTTTGGTAACTGCACTGTGGCACCACCTGGACCCTAGCGCTAATTACGGTTCGCAGCAACCGCTCTGTTGTCGATATCCTATCAGGATTGCCGTCAACACGAGTCTCGTCGATGGCCTCAAGGGTCGCTGCCAGTATGAATCTCTCTGTAAATCTCAACATCCGCGGAAGAGATATGACCCACTGTCCCTCAGGGGTCGCTGCCAGTATGAATCTCTCTGTAAATCTCAACATCCGCGGAAGAGATTTGACCCACTGTCCCTCTCGCTGTGGGAGGAGCTACACCGTCGCACGCTGCTTTTGGTGTTTTTAACGCACGAGTGAGGTTAGGTACAATGAAAAACGCTGGCGATGCCAGGCAGTCACGGGGGCTCGGTCCGACATTGTGTGTTGTTACGACTCGAAGGAGCTGAGCCGGCGATTTAAAGTTCTCCGACTGGCTTTCGAGGCGGGTGTAAATTCCCTCTTTCGTTCCTTCTTTCTCGTTGGTTGTCGGCGCGGCTACATTGATTTTTGGGGTTTATCTCTGTCTCTTCTTTCTTTTGAAGACAGCAAGGGTTAGACCAGCCCACCCGGTTTGGGTAGGTTTCTCTGCCGGCGGACGTTACTGGATAGCTCTTTTCGTAGGAGCGAACCGACTCACCTGGGGTCCTTATTTTTCCTTTTAAAGAGGGGGGTCGAATAATAACACCTGTGTTCTTATTCGATGTGTCGAATAATAATAAAAGTTCCGGGTAGCCGAACAGTAGCAAGCTGACAACCTCCCTCGCTCCATCCGTCCCCCGAAGGATCCCGCCCCACCCACCCTTCGGAGAGGAGCCACAGGACCCAGAAGCAGCGTGTCGGATACTCAAAGCCGACGGTAGTGACACGTGGGCCATACTTCGATTCCACTCAAAGCCCTGAACTTAAATACACCAACACAGGAACAAAAGCGGATTTACGGACCGAGGATCAAATAGCGGTAGTGTTGTTAGACAGCCAGACGTGTGTCAAATAACTGTTATTATTCGACGCCCCCCCCCCTTTAAATGGACGGGGAAAAAAAGCAAGCACATTACTCGGAGGCGCCGCGGGGAGAAGCAATATTATCACAACTGGGTTCCTTACGTGCAATGCTTACACCCAGCAGTAAACCCAGTGTTACCTGTGTTTCGTGGGGCTGGCGTGCTGGGCTACAGCAGGTTCCTTTTGTGATCCTCCTTCGTAATGCAGGAACTGGCGGCCTCTTCGAGTATCTCCTGCAATTACGTGCCCAATCCTTAAGAAATTCGTGCATGGCAGCTGTGGTCTAACGAGTCAATTAGCACGGTCGACGTCTAACGAGCCAATGCTGCATAGTCCGGTGGTTGGTGATCCAAATGCACGAGCAATGTGTGCATTGCATTATCTGTGCACTGCTTGCATCTGCGTGGGGGGAGATGGTGTCCGTTCGTTCAAGAGCACTTCTACACCCGGAGTTCGGCGCTCGGGTCGTTTTCGGATAGTTGAGGACGACCACTTTTTACTACGAATCGTCGACGCCAAAAACTCAACTACTACGCGAAGAAGAACGAGACAGAATCATTATCACAGTCATGTGAGGGTGGACAATACAGTGTAGAGAGCGTGCTATGCGTACGTGTTGTGGGCCAGTTTTGCGGGATGTCCCCCCTTCACGGGAGTGCATCCTGCGCTCGGCGGACGACGAACAGATACACATAGACCATACATTACGTTCACCAACGCTTTTGTTGAACGCCTACGCCCGCCACTAAACCCAGATTTACCTGTGTTTCGTGTGGGCTATATCACATTTACCTCCTTTGATCTATCGCAACTGGCAGTCTCCTCAAGCATTTCCTACAAAGCAGGTGCTTATACAAAACAAAAACAGTGGAGTCGCGGCTCTTGACAGAACCCCACTCTTGCAATCGTGAGCAGCACAAAACCCAAGAGTCAACTGATCCCTGCAGTATTTTGCATACGTTCAAGAATAGTTGAGTCGCAGCTCTTGACAACAGAAACCAAGCAGAGGGGTGCTCAATTCTTCACTTTTTTCGAGTGAAAGGTCGGCAACGGGGATATATCTTTCTCCTTGAAGGTGGTGAGGTGGTGGGTACATGAGGTATAAGAGTATCGGTGGGTACCTTCGTCGGTGGCTTCGGACAGTATCCACAAACCTCGCATACTTTTTCTCACGAAAGGTTCGGTCCTGTTTTAGGATCCGGTAGGTCTTCCGACTCCCGCAATCGTGAGCAAACTCAAGAGGTCTAGTCACATTGCACCCTGCAGTATTTCTGCACAATGCAACAAAAGAAACAACTGCCGGAAAGCTTCATGGGAACCCCTAGCATGTCGATTCATTTTTGACCAGAAATGGGTCTTAAACTATTTTCCCTGTGGGCTAAGGAGATGGACAACACAGCAGAGAACATCGGTGCGTATCTTTGTCGTCATTCATTTGTAGTACCAGGCTGCTCTTCGGCATGCCGCCGTCATCGTAGACAAAGAACTACCAGGGTCAGAGTGGGTGGACCGGCTAAAAAAAGAGCTCGTCACTCGCTCAACCACGGCTGATACAAAACTAATGATGATGATGATGATGGGAAGAGAGAGTTGTTTTTCGTTGAACGCAGTGCCTGATCGTTTTTTTACGTAAAGCTGGATTCAGGACGCAAGTGAAAACGCCACGTTTGCGGCGACGAGCTTCTCATTTCCTCCAACATTTTTCATGTTAGGTAAAAAAAAACGTACTTCCCCGCCCGTTTCCCATCCTTACCAAAGCTTCTGCGTTGCCGCATCCTTTTTTTTTTTTCGATGGACCAAGTTTGGACGCTCTCCACGTAGGGTTTGCCTTTCGCCTGCTGGTTCTCGTGTCAGGGATCTCCGTGTGGAGCACAGACATGCAAACTGAACTGGTGAAATGATCTTTCGTACGCCAACGTGCAAGCCTACAATTCTTAAAACACAAAGTCAATGCCTCAAACAAACGCACACGGAAGACTCGTCACCGTTTGGGGCCAGGCTGCGAAGTAACCTCTGCCAAGAGTGAACAAGGCCGGTACTAATGGTTGAAGTACCAACGAGGAAAGAGCGCGAGAGGCGGAGCGACGGGCCAAGTTCTACAGCACCATTACGATGCTGTCCAAGAACACAATCGAATGCACGCATGGGTGGACGGAATAAACACAACGTCGGGGGAGGGCAGGGAGGGTGTACCAGACCTTGCCGGAGGTCACTTCCATGAAAATGTTCCACCTGCCGTTGTTTCTTGACGGAATGGGGAGTTCATTGCTCCCCGGGATTGCAGAGCCAGGATATGCCAGCGTGGCAACCCCCGGCCTGCAAACGACAACTGGCGTGGGATGGGCGAAGCGGCAGGAACGACACTCTCTCATATTCCACTCGTCGACACATGGCCGCATACAGGGAGAGCTAGGCACGAATAAGTGAACCACGAGCCCAACATGCCCCAGAAGAAGTAGCCAGGAGCACGGTATGCAGAGCTCTCCCCACTCTTCTTCTTCCTCGCGTACGCACACATACTTTCTCTCTCTCTCACCCAGGGCTTACGCTCCACGTGTGGAACGTGTGGTATTCCACACGTTAATTCTTTTTGGATTTTGTTTCCCCGTGTGGATCCACCGGTACCACATGTGGATTTTGATTTATTGGTCCAGTCCACTCAAGGCCGCACAGCCAGGTGCCAAGTCCAGTAGCTACCTAGCGACGCTACTTTTTTTTTGCCGTCGCACATGAGGGGAAAAGTTTTTTTCCCCTCGAACCTTAAGCGCCCACATGTGGACCACGTATTTTCTCTGAGACCGAAAACGGAGCGTAAGCCCTGCTCTCACCACACATAGTGCCTAGTCTCTCGGGAGATGGAATACTAGGCAAAATCCAACTAGAAATGTATCTCCGCGAGTAGACCTACTTGCACCCCCGGATGGGAAAAGTGGGCGATCTGCTGACCTCCCATCAGGGATGGCGGATACGTGATGCACCGGTAGTCTCGATGATGTTAGATGCGTGACGCTGCAGCTCCATCAGTGGTTACGAGCATCGGCATCCTCTACTGAGACTGGTAAAGGTTCGCCCATGCAGCGTGTGTACGCACGTTCCGGGACACTTCAAGTTCTTCGGACCTGGGTCCTGCATGCCACCAACAGCCAGGTGATGTGGCGGGAGCGACATTTTCCAACTCCACACGCTCGATACACGACCGCGCTCGGGGGGAGGAACTAGCCACGCACGAACGAACAACGCGAACAGATGTGTTGTGTGGGACAAAGCAAGTTCGCCGGAGAGGGGAGGGCGGGCGAGAACTCATGCATAGCATGTACACACGATTGACGGCAGAACCTGACGACTTAGAGCGTAGGGACCTTGTCTCGCCGGAGAGTTTTCGGTCTCCTCCCGTACTTCTACGGTGGGCGCAAGATGTACCTGTATACTTTTTTGAACCTGCCCAGTACACGCGTACACGCTATTATAATACGAGATTCCCAATTCCTCGGACCGGCTGGTTCGAACCGTCCCCAGCATGCGACAACATGCGAAGTGGCAGGAACGACGAATCATTTTTTTAACACACCACTCGCCATATGGGAACGCTCACACAGGGAGAGGCCACGCGCGTTCTATAGGACAACTAGGCCCACGGCATGTTTCTGGAGGAACATAGTAGGTTCGCTCCGGGCTAAGTGGTTTTCGTGGAAAATGGTGTTAATATCGGGCGTCAGGGGAGCCCTTGGGCTAGGACGAGTCGAAAAACGACGCAGAGCATCGAAAATAATCGTTCTGTCCGCGCAGAAAGCGCCGCGGCCATCGAACCTCGACGAGAGAGCACGCGACACTTTGACCGATCGTACAACCGTAGGCCAAGTTCAGGGTACTTGCCACCGACCAAAAATAGTACTTTGAGCCGGCCCGTCCCCTCTTGATAGACCGTGGTAGACCGAAGAATACAGCACCGGATGCAGCTCTCGGGACTAGGGATGGACCTGATAGACCGTGGTGGACCGTGATTCACTGTGATAAACAGCGGCAGGCACTTCGATGCAGTTTCAAGAGATAGGGACGGACCGGCTCATACACGTGTCAATTGGACCTCATCCATCAGGGGCAGTCCATCATCTTTCGAGTCGGTGTACTTGATCACAAACGCCCACTTTCCCGTGAAACCAGGATCGGCTGTGCTGCGTGCTCAAGGATTGGACACACTACCTTTCGAATGGCCAGTCCAGTCGTGGGCACGACTCGCAAGCCTCGCACACGTATTGGACTCATTGGTCCGTAAGACGGCCAGAACGATCTGCATGAGCTTGTGAGCTGTCAACCGCGTCAGGCCTAGAGAGCAACGATGAACTTTCTTTGCCCACGGGAGCAATTGCAAAAATAATAAAATCCTCACTCCTATGCTTGTGTCTGTCACTCTCGTCCTCCGCTCCTGCTCTGCTTGCCGCGCGCAGTATAGTTGGAGCAAAAGGTGAAGCCAGAAAGCTGTTAATCTTGCTGCTGACCACATGAAGTGGTGCCACGGGAACTCCGAAGAAAAATGAAGCAAGTGGGAAGGGAGGGAGGGGAAGCAAGCTACTTTGTTCCTCTGGACGGATTGGGAGCGGCAAACCTGTCGTTCGGATTATTATTAGTCTTCAAAGAAACAAGTTTCTTTTCCTACAAAAAAAAAAAAAAGGTTAACGAACCCGCACATGGCGAGAGTAGGAGAGAAGAAGTGCGTAGTTTTGCTTTGTTCTTTTGCTGACGAAGCGCAACCCAGGACGTGATCGCGGGTAGGTTGATCATGGTCAGAGGATCCTACTCTCTTCTCTTCGCACTCGTTCGCTGCTTTGGTCTCGCTGTCGATACAAGACACCCAAGCGATGGTGGTTATCAACGGGCAAAAGCTGTACACGCGGTTGTACTTGTCGGAATAGGATCGATCGCTGCCTCTTCTTCGATCTTGTACGGCAAAAACCTGCCCCTCCAACGTCGAACGCATGTACGGTGGCACACTCATAGGACCGAATGACAAGCAAAAAACTGCGAAGAAGTGTGAAAACGGGTGGAAGGATGAGGGCCCACTCCAGCTCTGCGGCCGCTGGGTTACCTCGGCAATGTTTCCCGCCCCGAAAAAAAGGGAGCTTTCATGAAGGGGATGGGGGTTAAAAAAAGGCGCGCTTGGGCGGGGAGTTTCTTCTTTTTGCCGCGGAAGGAGGGGGAAACGTGCAGCGGTTCGGCTGTCGCAATTCGGCATGAGGTAAGAGGGGGGAGGCGAGCACAGGATGAAAAGTATGACTCGGACGGGGGACGGGAACCCAGAGGGGTCGTATGATCTACAGCCCTAATCAACTCTTCAGCACCAGCGTTTGTACCCCCCACGTCTTCAACTTGTATGTACTGATTCCCTTGTTCACAGATGTTCGTGTGTAGAAAACAGAAAGTTTTGAAGGAGAAGAAAAAAGGAAGAAACGCGTCGGTTTGTTTTGCTCTGTGCGGCCGTCTCCTTCAATTATTCCACGTCACCGCATGTTGGGAAGTCAGAAGATAGAACCGAATTGTCGATGATGCTTGCCACAATGCAATTGCGCCTCAGGAAGCAACAACCAAGGTGTCTGGGGAAGCGAGAGCGACAAACAAGCGAGTGACAGATCCAAAGCTGGCACTTCACAACACGCAAGAAGGAACAGACGACATTCGCGGCGGGTAGCATCGGGAGCGTCATCGCAGCACCTTAACAATCTGGTATCACCTCGCCCAGCGGCAGTGCGTCGCTCGAGTTGGGGAGCAAGCCTGGAAGAAGAACCAGCGACCCTTGGCAGAATAGTTGAGTCCCGCTCTTGACATTCTGTCTTTTCTTTTTGCCCCTTAGGCACAGGAGTTTTTCTGTGCCTGGCAAGATCAAAAATGTTGGGGAAAATACTCGACGTAGCTGCTTTGACTCCGAATGAAAGGGAGGAAATATAGAGGCAGAGGGGGAGAATACAATACAAACACAATCCGATTCGTTCTTCGCTTACACCACCGTGTGTTGGTTTCTCACCCAGGACTTTTGACCTGTTGTGTTTGTTTGATTTGTCGTGTTGGGGTAGACCCGCATGACGGGGTAGACCTGCATGACCTCACGTCCGTTCAACACGTGGTTCGATAGTTACAGCACTTGGGTTCCCTTCGGCTCTTTGTCTGGCAGTTATTGTCGAGCATTTCCTTCCAAGCTGGCGCTTATGTAAAAAAAGGTTTGCTGCAATGCAAGTTTTGCATTGCCCAAAACAATTCCTCGCGCAACGTCCTCGCGCCAACACCTCCTTCCATGCTGAGTCTTAGCGTCCGTGATGCATCAAGGAAGGAAATTGAAAAAAGAAAGTCAAATCGTGCGAGCGGTCGAAAGGGTGGCGGCAAAATCGAAATGCAAGATTGGCTATGGTATCAAGTCGAGCTTTTTTATAGTTCGCTTGAGACTTTTTTACCGTGTAAGTTCCGGGGTTTCAAAGTCCCCGGGTGACCATTGTCGTAAAGGGTATTCTAAAGGTATCGTATTTGTATACCGTCTTCGGAAAAATATTGGATAGGAAAAGTAGGTGTAATGCCCTTATATCCCGGTCAAAACAAATTTGTGCCCTTATATCCCGGTTCGGGATATGAGGACACCAAATTTGTTTTGAACCGGGTTTTTAGGGCAGGTCCAAAATTTGGGTCTGAAATTTGGGTCAAAATTTTGGGTCCAAAATTTGGGTCCAAAATTTGGGTCCAAGATTTGGGTCCAAAATTTGGGTCCAAAATTTGGGTCCAAATTTTGGACCCAAAATTGGGTCAAAATTTGGGTCCCAAATTTGGGTCCAGAATTTGGGTCCAGAATTTGGGTCCAGAATTTGGGTCCAGAATTTGGGTCCAGAATTTGGGTCCAGAATTTGGGTCCAGAATTTGGGTCCCAAATTATGGAAGGGTTCGGTTTTGGGGTCGGTTTTGAAACCGAACCCGAAACCGAACCCAGAACCGGGGAGGACGGTAGGTTAACAGCAAGAATGGCTGATTCCCTCCTGAAGTCATCAACTGTCTTTGAGTCCACAGGAAGCGCGAACTGAACGCAAGGACCTTCCGGACGTGGAACACTGGACGGAGAGAAGACCACACAACGGAGCAGGCGGCCACAAGTACACCGAAGTGATCATGAGTTGCCTTAACGAAACGAACCTTGTGGAGCTGAACGCTGTTGATAGGTGGGCCGTCTACAACGTTAGCACCGGTCAGCAAGTAAACGTATTCGACCCCTGGCACAGAAGGCACGCGGTGGCTATTGGGAAACTGCGTCGCGCACTCAGACAGAATTGACAGCATGTACTTGGAACCCTTTCTCACGGTCAGTAATCTGGACAACCATTACGCTGGACGAATATCAGGAATCGAATATCTTCGGGCTGTTTCAAAATTCTTCTCAAAAATACAGGGTCAAAAGGGCCTTCCCCCCAAAAAAATAAGACTCCAGATACGCAAACTCTTTCGAACGCTGCACACGGGTATCCTTCAAGTGACCTCTAACTATCTGTTGCATACGCGTATCCGGATCTGAAAGCTGAAGACTTTGTAACACTTTACCGCGACCGAAGTCGCGAACCGGGTTCAGCTTGCACTGCAAAAGCAGCATAATTGTGTCTTGCGCACGAGCGCGGAAATCCGCCACCCACCATTCGGTTCGGATATTGCAAGAACACAATTGCGAAGCTTACTACAAACGGATAGTGTTACAAAGGCGAGCGAATCATGCGAGAACCTATGGAGGGGCCCCTCGACAGCTTTCAGAACACGGCATAGTAAGTCAAGAGACGGAAAAGCGTGCACACATTCTACTCCCGTTTGATCTGCATTTTCCACCATACCTCCTTTCTTTGATCTGCTGGGTGTATTTGCGGGACTACTGCAAACGTATCGAATGAAAGCTAGAAAGTACAAACTAAGACCAAATTTTGACCCAAATTTTGGATTGGACCAAAATTCTGATCGAACTTTTTTCGAATTTTTTCGAACTTTTTCGAACTTTTTTCGAACTTTTTTCGAACTTTTTTCGAACTTTTTTCGAATTTTTTGGCCCCAGTATCTTGGGTCCAAAACAAATTTGGTGCCCTTCTATCCCGGTTCAAAACAAATTTGGTGCCCTTATATCCCGTATTCCCCCGCCCCCCTAACTATGGTATTTCCCCCCGCCTTATGAGCCACGAAATTAGGCTGAGAGCGCTTTGGACGCTCCGACCCAGCGACTAGGAAGCAACGGGGACACTGATGGTTCGATTCGCAGAAGGAAAAAGCACTTGCTGATGGAACCGTTTCTTGCGCCCTCACCTTTTTTTTCACCCTCCAGTCGATGTACTGCTTTGCTGTCACGGTGTTGACCCATTCGGGGTCTAGGTCAAGTGGAACCCCTTCGCGTCTGCGACCTGGGGAATGACCCGGCTCGTTTTTCCCGCAAGGATCACTTGGTAGGGGATGGGAGTCCCGTCCGCAGCCCCACCAGTCACAACAGTAACGCTTCGCTTGTCGCCCATAGCCAATGCGCACATCACGAGTACCTTTCGGGGCGTGTTGCAGTCGGGCTGGGTGAAAAGCGCCGCAGCATGGTCGCAGTTCAAGACGCAGCTTTGTGGGAGATCGTGTTGCTCCATTAATCTCTTCTTTCTTCTTACAAGTTGTCGACAACTAACACGTAAAAGAATAAGACTACGCATTTTTTTTTGAATAAAACAAAACTACGCATATATTTTGTGCCGTCTGGGTTTCATTCAGTACTCTGCTTGTCTCAGCTCGTCTGTGCGTGGTTGTGCTTCCGACACCACTTCAGCCCATTCTGTGCAAGTTCTGATTCGATGACTGCCAACCCAGTAGTTCGGGCGACGGTCGCGCGTGCAAGCAGCTCAGGAGCGAGTAAGTGATAGCGGCCCCGTTCGTTCGTTTTCGCTCGATCAGTTCTAAAAGGATCGCGGTCTCCTTTTGTCTTAATGACAATGGACGGCCTCTCTTGGCCTTCCCACTCCCGCATTGCAGGAGTGAGGCCGACCGCACAAATGACCGCAACCACCGTCGCGATCCGGAGTGGGTGTCCGGGGTGTGCATCAAGAGAGCCGAACAGAAAGTCCCGTCCGGGTAAAGCAGCTACTGCTGTGCGGGCATTCAGAGGAGACATAAATTCGAAAAATACTCGACGTAGCTGCTTCGACTCCGAATGGAAGGGAGGAAGTATAGAGGCAAGGGGCAAATACAATACAAACACAATCTGATTTGTTCTTCGCTTACACCACCGTGTGTTGTTTTCTCACTCAGGACTTTTGACCTGTTGTGTTTGTGTGATTTGTAGTGTAGGGGTAGACCCGCATGACCTCACGTCCGTTCAACACGTGGTTCGGTAGTTACAGCGCTTGGGATCCCTTCTGTTCTTTGACGGGCAGCATCGTCGAGCATTTCCTTTCAAGCTGGCGCTTATGTAAAAGAAAAATTCCGGAAAAATATCCAAATGTTCCGCGGAAGGCCGTTTTATCCAAAATATTTCCTATCCAAATATTTTCCTATCCAATATTTTTCCGAAGACGGTACTAGTGTGCGTATCGTATCTGCAGTAGTGGCAGTGCGTGTGCTTGTGTGTGTCTTTGTTGCCTATCGCGTATTCAACTTATTTTAGAGCGCGCTCTCATTTCCGATGTGCCTCGCCATTTCCGGAGTTGTTGCAACCTTCGGGTTTGACTCGCCTGCAAATCATACACACACGGCTGCAGCTCCGAAGCGAAAAAGTCAGTACTCAAGGCACGCGGATAAGCGTCAATCTTGACGCTGTCGTGTGGACCTTCGATCTCGACTTCAAGTCGCTGCAAGTTCTGCTTCGTTTGGTGCCTGCCTGTTGTCTCAGCCCTCGTCTGGCTCGGTCCCAGCTTGGCAGGGTGTCGGTCCCTACACTCCGTGTCACCCCACACACGTCAAATAAAAAATATTTTGGAGCACGCATTGTGTTTCCGACTATCCCGTATGGGCGTCATGTGCCGCCGTTGTTCCGGAAATGTTTCATTCAGTGCGACAGTGCTACTCAAAAACACTGGCAAACGAACTGATTACACTGAATACAGTAGTAGTAGTAGTATGTGTCATCCGAATCCGGGAACAAGTCAGGGAGAAGAACGGAGCAATCTTTACAAACAAACGAGTGACATAAGGTGACAGCAGCACTGAATACAAAAAAAAAAGAAAGATGTGTGGGTGTGATCCACCCTGGAGTTTTCCCGGGTTTGTGCCGGGGGGGGGTCCGGGTTTTTTATTTTTGTCTCCCAAGCACCCGCTAGCACCCTTGGTCGTGGAGATTTCAGGCTTCGCGGTGGATTTTGCCACGTTTCATGATCGTCTGGTGCTCGTGGGGGATTGTCCCGCTCTTCGCGCTTCTGTCATGTTCAGCCTACGGGCTTCGGTATCTTGTCGGTTTGAGGCCCCTTCCGTAGCTTGGAAAACGGAAAGAGATGCAAGCATCTCCATCGGAAGTCAGAACGAGGACAGAAGTTACAACGCTCAATCCGCTCGGCTGTGCCATCGGAACAGAAGTCGGCAACAAGCTGTTCGGACGGGCGGGTTCCCCGCCCATAGAAGGTGCTGTCGGATGGCTTAAGATGGCCTGAGCAGACTGCTACCTTTGGTTCTGCATCCTTTCAAACTGTGGCTGACCAAGCCGCTGTTTGAGCTCTGCAGGGGTTGCGATGCACTCCAAAATGCGGGTACCAACCGTGTATTGTTGGTTTTTACTCGACAGGACCCTGGTGTAGTCGGTTGAGCTTGATTGCAGCGATCATCTGCCATAACCTGAAGGGGTGGTGCAAAATAAAAATCGGACTTGAGTTTTTCCGGGTTTGTGCCGGGCTATGGATCACACCAAATGTGTATGGGTTTCGCACAATGCCCTTGCGGTGTTCTGGCCATTTTTCGCGCACCTGCACGCCGACGATCGGGGCGAGTAGAAGACGCGAAAACACGGTACTGAACAGCACGGGCGGCGCAGATTGTCGCATTCGCGCGATCCCCGCGTTGCGTAGGGGGGAGGCTCAGGCACTTCTAAGGCCCAGCATTTTGTTTTAGTTTTCCCGACGACAGCTGGTTGTTGTTTTTTGTGTTTCCGACGATCCCGAATGGACGCACAGATTTTTTTTTTTCCCTCGTTTTTTCTTTGTAAATACAGAATACATGGGTTATTCTAATCCCCGAAATACGGGAAAAACATGGTTAAAAAGTCTGTAGCATGGCCGGAAAGTTTCTTTTTTTTTTTCCACGTTGAGCGAGGTTTTTTTGATGACCTGGAAGCCTGGCATGTGACCTTCGTGGGCGTGTTGCTGCTTCGCCACCTTATTGTAGACCCCACTTGTGTGTGGGTCTTGCGGGTCCTCTAGCCTGACCTTGCAAGCACAAAACAGTTTTCACCAGAAACTCCTGTGGTTAAAACCCCTTTTTTAACCAGCTTGTTTTGAGAAGTTTCCTTTGGTGAAGAAATAATTTTTTAACCATGCAGGATAATCCCTGTACAGAACTCACTTGTGGTTCTTTGTCATACTTGCGTTTCTCTTTCTTTTTTGAATTTGTGGTGGCCAAAGTTCAGGTTTGCCATTGTGGGGCGGCGTATTTTGAAGTTAAAGTTCGGTTTGGTTGTCGGGTTTGTTTGACATTCGTCCGGGTTCTCTCATGTAATTGAAGCAGTTGTGTCCTTTCGCCGTTGGCTGCTGGATTAACCTTCTTTTTCCGGCGTTGTTTTTTTTTTGTTTTGCCTTGCTATTTGTCTTGCGTATTTGTATACGAGCATAATGAAATGACCGTGACCGGGTGTATGTGTGAGTGTGTGTGTGTTGTAGACCTGTTTTCACGTGGTGCCTCCCTTCACGAAAGTACGACCACGCTATGTGTGTGTGTGTGTGTGTGTGTGTGTGTGTGTGTGTGTGTGTGTGTGTGTGTGTGTGTGTGTGTGTGTGTGTGTGTGTGTGTGTGTGTGTGTGTGTGTGTGTGTGTGTGTGTGTGTGTGTGTGTGTGTGTGTGTGTGTGTGTGTGTGTGTGTGTGTGTGTGTGTGTGTGTGTGTGTGTGTGTGTGTGTGTGTGTGTGTGTGTGTGTGTGTGTGTGTGTGTGTGTGTGTGTGTGTGTGTGTGTGTGTCTGGAACCTGCTTTTGACGAGCCGCCCGTCGCGGTTTTTCGTGACGGCAGGAGCTACCGGCTACTGCGCATCAGATCGTTGTTACTGTGAAAGTGCAAACCAGCGTGCCCAAAGCAGGCGTTCGCCGTGAATGATAAAGCATGGAGTAACAAGGGATCGATTCTCTCGACTTTTCTTGTTTGGTCTCTTTAACCCGAGAAGGGATAATCAAAACGAAGTTCTTAGCGATTCTCTTTTCAGTTTCGTCTAAGGCCTCGTTGCGCGGGATCAATAGGGACTGCTGGGGTCGTTCGTACTCCTACGTCAGAGGTGAAATTATTACTAACTAACCACGGGGCACGCGCACGAATCTGAGGTCACAACGCAGCGGGCCCCAAATTCGCTGGCCGTGTTTTTGACCGGTGTGGACGTGCTTCGCGACGCAGCTGGAAACACTGCCGTGTTTTTCCACAGCAGGATTGGCTGGCTGCGCCTACGAGGTCGAACTCTCAGCATCAACACACACAGGCGAATCTTTGGGTTCGGGAGCGGGAACGATGTACAGCGCCCGCAAAACAAGAGCTCGTCACCGGCACAACCGTGGCTGGTACGGTCTGGTCGTTTCTACCTTGAGGCTAGATTTAAAACGACAAGTGAAAACGCCACGGGTTCGCGGTGGCGAGCTTCTCGCTTCCCTCCAACATTCCGTGGTTTAGGTATAAAAAAAGACCGCTTTTTTGCAGTTGCATTCTCTGGTTCTCCTCTTCCGAGCATTTCCTTGCAATTTTTGAAGTTAACCTTCGGTAAATGGATTACGTGTAACCAGGGCTTACGCTCCGTTTTTGGCCTCAGAGAAAATACGTGTGGTCCACATGTGGGCGCTTAAGGTTCGAGGGAAAAACCCCTATCCTCCCCTATGTGCGGCCGATGTGCGGCGGGCAAAAAAAGTAGCCTCACTACTGGACTTGGCGACTTGTGGGTCTAGACTCCCCTGCATGTGGACTACCCTGTGGCAAGCACATGTGGGGGAAGAAATAAACCAAAATCCACATGTGGTACCTGTGGATCCACACGTGGAAGCACACGTGGGGAAATAAGATCCGAAAAGAATTAACATGTGGAAATCCACACGTTCCACACGTGGAGCGTAAGCCCTGCGTGTAACTTCGCAACGCGTGGACAAAGCGGGTGGATACACGAGCAGAAAGTGCCGATGAGTATCGCTGGTGTCGGTCGGTTGTGCTTTCGGCCACTATATAAGGCTGCTTGGCATTGGACGACACTTCTCCCGCGTGTTTGTAGAGTGGACTCGCGTGAAACTTCGGGGGCTTTATAGACTCTCCTGACGTTCAGCAACAGAAATATCCTTTACCGCAATGTGCTAAAGGTGGTGGTTACACGAGTGTGTTCGGTGTGTGTATTTGTTGTTGTTCGTTGGGTGCGGCCATCATCCACATACTGTGTTTACCGCAGACCCTAGCACGGTGCCGTAGTTTTGGGGGAATTCTTTGTAGTCCGAGCAAGGAGTGGGTCTTGCAATGAGAACAACCAACGGGCGACCAGCTCAACTAATCATCGATGGTAAGGTGAAGACAAAATGGAATCCCGGATGTGTTCGCATATTGTTTTGCCCTTCGCGTGTGCAGAGAATACACCCAGTTTGCAGGCCTTTCGTTGATCTTCGGCCACTCGTTCTGGAAATGTTCTTCCATTTCGCGTACTAAACCCAATTGATTGTAGAGGAATCCGTAATCATATATTGTTTGCGTGAAAAAAAAAAAAGAAACATTTCCGGGGTTACGGTCTTGCACTGAGAACGATCAACATCAACTATAATCTAGCGTTATTGGTGGATTAGAAGGCCGGTATTTTTAAAGTCTCCGGTTGACCGTGGAGGCTTGGGTATGGAGGGGGTTGAGAAAAGTGAGAGGGTGCCGCTCGTTTCGGGTATGTGTCGTCCCGTTGTGAAACCTTGTGAAGTCCCCTAACGCGTTCAGGGGGTGTTTGGGATTGTGGTCGTTCTGCTACGGCGTGAAAAGCGTGAAGGCGAGGATAGTCAAAGATTCTTGTTCCTTCGCGTTTCAAGGAAACCCCGTCGTTGAAGGGTCCACTGTGCAGCCGTTGTGCCGGAAATTCGTTTCAGTACAATTGTACTAAAAAGTACTCAGGCGAACTTTAATAATCTATAAAGAAATAATACCGTCCCCAACGGCCAACTGGGGCTCGACGCACCTGGCTGTTTCGACTTCCTTTATTTTCCATTTTGTTTTCTTCTTTCAGGCAAACGGCCAAAGTATAGCCGTCAAAGTGAAGCCTCAGCGGGCGCAGCAGCCGGAGGCTGAAGAATGGACCTCCCCTAACCACAGGTGGCGGGCTAGTCGCGACTCGCCCCAGACTCGTCTTCACTCGTCCTTACCATGCAGGGTCAGTTTTTTTAGTACTAACAATCTTGTGGGTTGCCCTTCAATGTATTGTGCAGGCTAAAAAGACGTAGGCAGCGTGTTTTGGTGGTTGATCAGAATTCCTTACCTGAATACACACAGGGTAAATACAAGTGGGAAAACGATCAACCGGCACGCACAAACAAAACGAAGCGCCTGTCTTTTTGTCCCTTCGCAACCACTCAGTTTGCGGGGGTTAACCGCAAAAAAAGATAGGCGCTTCGTTTTGTTTGTGTGTGCCGGTTGATCGGTTTCCCACTTGTAGTTATTTACCCTGTGTGTATTCAGGTAAGGATTCTGATCAACCACCAAAACACGCTGCCTACGTCTTTTTAGCCTGCACGGGCAACCCACAAGATTGTTAGTACTAAAATCTGGGGCAAATACCCCGCCGCCAATGAAACCCCATTTTTGGTGGAGAAACACGTCTTGGGGGGAAAGAAAGGCAGCAGAGTAGTTTCCCGCTGTCGACCCACGTCGAAGGGCGAGTCTGGGGCGAGTGGAGTCAAAAGGCGAGTTTGGGGGCTCGAGGGCCCTGGAGGGGCGAGTCTGGGGTGAGTCTGGGGTGAGTCGCGACTCGCCCGCCATCCATGCCTAACGGGGTGGGGGCCTTCTGAAACTGTTCTTCTAGTTCCTTTCTCTTCTATCGTTTTCCGTTCACATTTTTTTTTCCTTTTATTTTGAAGCTCTCCTCTTCGTTTAATTTTTGCAGGTTTTTTTTTTGTATACTTTGGGTTCATGACGATTTCAACGCGGCGTCTTTCTTCCCAACGACAGCAAGTGTGTTGGGCCACGAGCTAAGGACCGTTTAAGAGCTCCATTCCCGGCTTCCGCCGGGATTTTTGTTTTCCGATCCAACAGCTCCTTTCTCGTGCAGCACGGTAATGCAGAGCGGTTGTGCGCTTTAGCAGCGCAGCGTCAGACACAACACGGTCGGGCTGCCCTCTTGTTTTTAGCGTTTTTTGACGTTTAAACGTTTTTTGACGTCCGTCTTCTAGAGTCTGCGGCACAAGACACATTCGTATGCACACACGTTGGCTAACCAAAGATGTGACGAATGGGACGTGCTGGATAGCTTTTCTTTCGAGCTAATCGCCGACGATCAATTTTTTTCCTGCCTCAGGTTCAATCCATTTGTTGCCTTGCGATGATCATCGTTGACGAAAACTGCTGAGTCAAAGTTCACTGAGTACGGTAACAAGAATCGGCGCAGGGATTGCAATGTTTTCGGTACCCAACCCGTGGCTCCTTGTTCTTGAAATATCCGAGTCTACAGCCTTTCCTGGTTGTGCAGTTCGAGACAGATCGCCAGGCCTTCGACTACCCTGAGCAACGCACTGTGCCGATAATTGTACATGGACAACGGATAGGCCCACCCATTTTCGACATGCGACACGAGATGTGGCAGCTCGCTGCGCATGGTGTGTGTTTGTACACTGCGGTGGCACGTTCACGGCATCTCGCCACCCGCTTCGACATGCGATGCGAGAAGTATTCGCCCACGGAAGGCGAATGCGTGCTAACCTGCGTGGCTCGCGCGCGAATTTCGAAGCAATGGTTGGCACCTAAACCCGTCGAGGAGCACAATTGGCAGACATAGTTGGATGCAGACCACAGGTTGCAAGGTGGCCCAGGTTGGTAGGTATCAGCGTGTTGCTGGTGAAGAGGTAACCCCGTCTCGGACAGCAAGTACCGAGAGGAGAATGGTGCGTTAGCGGAAAGAGGTGGCGTTACTTGTGGTTTAAAAGGTCGGCCTTCCGTTTCGGGGGTGTGGGTTTTCGAGTTTGTACATATTTCTAGCGGTAGTCGGGTATTTCTTTTTGACAAACGAGGTGAAAAATACTCGAGGGACTGCCTTGTGCTCATTTTGAAGGAGGCTAGAGGGGGAGAAAACTATACAACTACAAAGTGGGTATTTTTTGTTGAACGCCTCCCGCCACTAAACCCAGATTTACCTGTGTTTCGTATGGGCTACAGCACATTTACCTCCTTTGATCTATCGCAACTGGCAGTCTCCTCAAGCATTTCCTACGAAGCAGGTGCTGATACAAAAAGAAAACGAAGGCAGGTACCCTTGTTTTAGAGTTGAGGTTTCGCGAGTTTTTTTCTTGCTTTTTGAGTCTCGGTACCGCCGACCCACAGGAGGGGGGCAGGGTTGTGGCGGTTGTGCGTGCCGGCCGCTCAATTTATTTCACGTTGTTTCTTATCCTGGTTCCACTTTTCCAGTCAGGAACTTCTCGATCCAGGCATTACCAACCGCCAAAGAAAGTCCCCCCCCCAGTGCTGATGCTAAGGCCACCCCCACCCAGGGTTAGCAACTTCGTTTTGGGTTTCAGGCTTAGTATCAGCCCTGCCCCCCCCCCCCCCGGTACTCTGCGTTTTTGTGTTTCCGACGATCCCGAATGGACGTACAGATTGGTGTCTTTCGACCTTTATAGTATGCTTGTGAAGTTCAGCTTAGTGCGTGCTTGTGGTGATCGGCGGGGTTCCCAAAAGAAATGGTTTGTGTTACCGTATCTTCGAGCTAGACTTGATCTCGTGCATTAGCCAAGTGGCCCATTCTGTTGCTTTTCCGCTGGGCTCCTGATAGCAGACTCGCGCGCAAACGGACAGTATGACTGCTGTGTTGCGGGCCGCAAATTCATCCAATATTTTACTGTAGGTTACCTCACTCTGTCCAAAGATGCGCGTGAGGTAACCTACAGGTTTTTTTTTTAGAGTTTTTAGAGTAAAAGTTCGCTTGAGGATCCGGGAGTTTAGGGGGGGGGACCGTCGTCGAAGCGTCCCATCGACACTCGTGGGTGCCGAGCGAAATAATGGTCGACGTCGTGGAAAATTACTGAAAGAAAGACGGGCTACTGAATAAATGTACACGTAGCGAAAAGCTGGCATAGTGTGGTACTCATTTGCATGCAAATGACTCCCCACTAACGTAACAAGACGAACTGCGCAGACTGAGCGCAAGACGTGCACCAAGGGCAGACCAGGACGTTGGGACCGTGCGAAGTCGAAGAAGGAGTCCAAAAGCGAAGCAACAACACCGACGCGGAAACGCAACCCGAAGGCAGCCAAGCGGACCTCCCAGGGCAGGGGGGAACCTGCGGCAGTGAAGTAACGAAGCTCATCCGAGTGTCCGATGAAACCCCTTGTCAATACCACCCAACGACTGCGACGCGCGTGCGAAATGTCGGACGCTAGCGTCTGTCAAGAGCATGCGCGACTCAGCCGTGTTTTAAAGGTGAGATGAGAGGCATCGGCTCACTCTGTCAAAGGACCATACCACTAACGCAACAAGACGACGAATAAATGCGTAGTTTTGGTATATTATGTTTTTTTTTGATTTTTTCGTCGTCGTCGACAACATTCTTTTACTTTTCAGCGTCCTTTCGTGCCTTGAAAACAAAACGAAAAAAAAAAAAGAGTGGACGGTGGGGGCCAACTTCAGTCCCTCGCGCACCGCTTCCTCCTTCTCTCGACGGCGCGGGTCGCGGCGACGAGGTTGCTTTCGTAGCGGGCGAAGTCGGCGGGGTCGACGCTGACGTCCCAGTCGATGGCGGTGAGGAAGGCGCGCTCAGCGGCGAGGAGCTCGTGCAGGGGGAGGTCGGCCTGCGCTGCGTAGAAGGACATCGCGTGGTACGCGTCGTCGTGCGTCTTCAGCGCGACGAGGAACGCGGAGGCCACGAGCTTCTCGACCGTCGCCCGCGTCAGCTCGACCGCCGCAGACGCTCGGTCGAGCAGCATCGCCAGCGTCACGAACACCTCCGGCGAGCACCCGGCCCCGCGGGCCAACGCCTGCAGCAGCCGCGCCACCGGCTCGCCGGCGCCGCCGCCCTCGCACTTCCCCTCCCGCACGAACACCGCCGAAGCCGCGTCCCCCGGCGCCGCCGCGCGCGCCTGCCCCACCAGCCGCGTCAGCAGGTCCGACAGCGCGGGCAGCGCCTCGTGGTACCCCACACTCGCCGCCACGGTCTCCCAGGCGCAGGTTTGCTGCATTTTATTTTGTGTTACCGTCGATCCCGAAGGACGATCAGGGGAGGTTGACTTTTTTTTTTTACTTCTTCTGTTTTCTGGACTGTTTTCTCGCGTGTGTGCTTTTTTTCTTGCAGAAAAAAACACAACGTGTCCTTCGTGTGTGTGTGTGTGTGTTCCTCAGCCAGTCTCTTTTTGACGAGGGACAAGGATATGCTGCGGTTCTTTAATTCGCGAGCGGGCGCGCGCTTTTCAATTTCGCGGGGGAGGGAACGTGTAGTTTAAAGCCGATTGAAGACAAAAAGGAAAGAGGCGAAAAAGTTTTTGAGGCTTCTTTTGGACCTTCTGCTCTGGGTTGTGTGGAAGGGGGGGGAGGGAAGAGGGGAATGCGAGAAAAGAGCAAAAGCAGTGGAAGGCCCACGCGAGGTGTTTACTGCTTTTTTGGTGCTCTTTGTGTGCGTGGGCGGTAAACCGGTGTTTACGGATTTCTTTGTTCCTCGTTTTACGGGGGAAGTCTGCGGGTTGCGATTCTCTAGACGTTTTTTGCTGGTCTCTTAAACGAGAAGGAAGGATCAAAACGAGGTTCTTAGCGATTCTCTCTTGAGTTTCGTCTGACCAAGACATGAGGACAGTCCACCTGCTGCAACGCACTGCCCGGTCGAATATATTATTTCTCATCGCTGCCGCAGCATTGCTGTGGGGCAATTTGCGTACCTGCTGCCATCCTTAGATGTGGTGGCCGTTTCTCAGGCTCCCACTCCGGAATCGATCTCTAATTCCACGTTCATCGGATTGCGGACTTCCCTTCTCTGCATTCAGGATCAGGCTGTCCTGGGTTCTCAAGGATAGTCACATCCGAAGTAGACAAATGCGCCTTGTTCCAGCGTTATTTGTGGATTAGAAGGTCGGTATTTTAAAGTCTCCGGTTGACCGTAGAGGCTTGGGTATGGCGGGGGGTTGAGAAAAGTAAAAGAGTGCGACTCGTTTCGGGTGTTGTGTCACTCCGTTGTGAAACCTTGTGAAGTCCCCTAACGCGTTTAGAGGGTGCTTGGGTTTGGGTAGGGTGTGGTCGTTCTGCTGCGGCGTGAAAAGCCAGGAAGTTTCGACGCTAATCTTCGACTCTTGATTAAGTTCACCGGGTTGCGTGTTCCGTCAGGAAATACCGACTTTTGACTTTCGGCGCAAGAGAGTTCCCCGCAATGCCTGCGAGTGATTACTCCGTTGTGAAACCTTGTGAAGTCCCCTAACGCGTTTAGAGGGTGCTTGGGTTTGGGTAGGGTGTGGTCGTTCTGCTGCGGCGTGAAAAGCCAGGAAGTTTCGACGCTAATCTTCGACTCTTGATTAAGTTCACCGGGTTGCGTGTTCCGTCAGGAAATACCGACTTTTGACTTTCGGCGCAAGAGAGTTCCCCGCAATGCCTGCGAGTGATTACAAGGTCGCCAGAAGGTCGTCCGCAGTCTGAACGAGAAGGAAATGGGGCGGAAGGAGACGAACACGACTTGGGTGATGCAGCAGAGGCGAACGAGAGGGGAGAGCATGAAGAAGAACAAAAAAAAAAAAAACGAAAGAACGCGGGGGCGTTTCCCCACCACCCAATTCCCCCGTGTCCGTTGATGTCCCAGTACGTTCGCTCTCTTTTAGGAAGTCTGCACTCAGATCCTGCGGCTTGCTGTAGAATACCGTTTGCAGGTCTGCGTCGTGTGGGTCCGTCCTGATGGCTGTGTTGACACTCCTACGGATAGATTGTTCTTACACAATACGCAACGCTGAAGTATCGTTAATTTTTAGACCGTTGGGGCTAAAACGGGCAACGTTCATGACCGAAAGCCGCAGCCTTGTTGTCTAGGCGGATAGTTCTCCGATGAGCGGGGGTGATATAGTGCTAGCTTCGGCATTGTTTCGAGACCGAGTAAAGGCTGCTCTTCTCATCGGTTCAGCACCCCGCTGTACAGCGACACGAGCTCTTGCATTGGCGGGGGTTAAGTGATTTTCCGAGGAAGCGAACAGCTACGGGTGGTGACCTAGCCACATGCTCCATACAAAGAAAGGGGATGGACGACCGACGCACTCTTATCTGAGCGGGATGAAACGCGAAGAGTGGGTGGCACCGATACCGGGCCTACCGTGAGCAACCGGCTTGTAGGAGATCGAGAACTCACCGAGGTAGTGACCAACCATGTCTCCCTTGACCTCGACGGCGTTGAACACCTTGCCGTTGTACACCGCGACGACGGATCCGATCATCTCAGGCACGATGATCATGTTACGGAGGTGCGTCTTCACGTGCTGCGGGTGTGTGTTGGAGTTCAGGTATGGAATATAGCTCAGTGTGTGCGTGGTGTGCGACGTGCGTGTTCCGAAGTGCATGGCTCAGAGCGGGGTACCGCCTGAAGCGGTGTAGCCACTGTCAGTTTCACCTCTCAGTTCTCCGGGTACTTCGGTCACAACACAAGAGGGTGGGGCGCATCGCGGCTTGCGAAAGGGGGGAGGGAGATGCATACCGGCGGCTTCTCGCCGACGGGGACATCCTTCTTCGCCTTCCTGAGCTTCTTGATGAGGGCCATGGGCTTTCTCTTCAGCCCACGCTGGAATCGGCGGCGCGCACGGGCGGGCACAAGCTGAGACAGCTCCTCGTTGGAGAGCTTCAGCAGGTCATCGGTCTCGATGCCACGGTACGTGAACTTCTTGAACTGTCTCTTCTTCTTCAGCTCCTCATACTTGTCCTTGTCCATTGTCTTGCTTTTTTCTTCTTCTTTAATTACCTGCAGGCGGTGGTTTCGATTGCAGAGACATAAGCGAACACACAAAACTTCCTTTCAAAGCAGGGATGCCGTCACATTATGAATTACTGGGCCGCCAAACGAGGAAAAGCACCTTTCGGTAGTTTGCAAGACCAAACCTCTCCCCAAACTCAGTTGTTGAATCGGGGAATAAGCTATTGCCATGCTACTAGGGAAAAACTTTTACAAGCTTGAACCTATGTCAGGATCCATAAGTCCGCTTCCCTAGGTGTTGTCTTCTCTCGTCATTGGTGTCATCTGTCTCTAGGTTGAGTAATATCAATGTCCTTCAGGTGTCTGCACGCCATGTCATTTAGCTCTGGCTGCTTGGTTCCACCCGTGCGTCCTTAGTGCACAAATTTCGTCTCTGGTTTCGTCTGTCTGCCCTTCCACGCCTGCCCGCATCGCAGCCGTTAGAAATGACTACAAAGCTTGCTGGCAGGAGCTTCACGAGCCCAAGCGACGTGCTAGCGCACTACCGTACCTATAACTGTTACCGCACTGTTAAACCATAACCGTTCCTATCCCAGACCGTGGCCCAGAAATGTGGCTCAATCATACCATAACCTGTACCTTTGCGTCGTGAACCAGCAACCAGCAGTTGCAGTTGAGACACTATGGAACGATAGTCCGACACTAAGCGACCCTCGCACTCCTGTGTAGGAACAGCGGTGGCGGTTGGGTGCAGCCTCTGAGTCTGTCCTCTGTGACGCCTCCGCTCTCCGCATCGGACGTACTATGTCTTTAGGCGTATCCAAAAAACGAAAGGCTGGCGCGTCAGCATTGGCCGCGGCCCAGATCCCGGGAAGCTACTTGCTGCCGGGTGTATTAGGGACGCATCAGGGAAGCAACGCAGCTTTTTGCAGTCGGACAAGCGAAGAAACACGCAGTTTTTCGTTGTCGACAACTTATTTTGTTGAGTGCGTGCCACACACACACGAAATCCAAAGCCGTTTTGAACAGCGGCTGTTGCCGTGACACCTGGAGGACGTGCTGGAGGATGTGAAGTTAGGGAAGTAAGGAAATGCCATGGTGCGATGACCACCGACGTTGCTGCACCGCGATAGACTCTTCCAGCCCGGCCTTTCTATAATACAAAGGACTATTTGTTGCCTGCACAACAAAATATCCCAGGGTTGGTGGCTGTGGCTGTGCGGCGCCCTCGATCGTAAAGACGGTCCGTTCAAACGGAAAGGTTGGCGTGTGTGTCAGCTGCTGGGCGGCACATTGTCCGGGAAGCTGATGAGAGGCTTGCTCTCGGGCATGAGCTCGTAGGCTCCGTCACCCTTCTGGTTGATGACAACCATGGCACAGTTCGGCGGGTTGGTCATTTTTTCGAAGTCACGCACCGACATCCAGAACCACCGCATCAGGAAGCAACGCAGAGAGAGCCCGTGGGTGACGAGGACGACGGTCACCGGCTTCTTGTGGTCGGACGCGAGCGACGACTCGACCAAGTTGGAAACCCTGTTGTACACATCGGCCCCCGACTCGCCTTCCTTGAAACGCCAGAAGAACCGCCCGTAGAGCTGGCGGACGCCGAAGAGGTAGTTCATGGTGCGCGGGTTCTGGTAGTTTCCGAACTGCTGCTCCGAGATCCGGGGGTCTTCCAGGGCCCCGATGATGTTGGCGTCGCCCATGCCCCGGCGGACACCTTTGTACGTCTGCTGCGTGCGCACGAACGGCGACACGTAGAAGAACACCGGGTCGTTGCCCACCAGCTGCCGGACGCGGGCGCCGAGGGCGACGGCCCGGTCCTTCCCCGTTTTGGTCAGCGGGATCTTCCAGTCGGGCACCTGCCCGTACACTTCGTGGTCCGCGTTCGCGGCGCTCTGCGCGTGCCGCAGCAGGATGACCCGCTTGATCTGCGGGTTCACGGGGGCCGGGGCGCTCCAGCGCGGCTCTTTCCACGCGGCGACAGACGGCTCGCTGCCCGTCTTAGCGTCGCTTCCGAACCACTTGCGCAGCCCGCTCCACGATTCCTCGGCCGCCATTTTGTCCCTGGCGCCGTGGTTCTCACATCCCGGGTGGGCCTGCGCGTTGTGTGCCTTTCTTTGGTGTTTCTTTCAAACTGCAACCGCGGGGGGGGGTTCAACGCGTCCCGCCATTCCATCAGCACCCAAGCGGCGCAAGGAAGAAGCCATCGAGGCGCAGACACAATACAGCCGGTCTGGCGGGCGGGCAAAGAAGGGAATAAGGCGCCGAGCGCGCAACCTGGAAGGCGACGAACAAGACGAGGCGAAAGAGGCGAAACACGACGCTCCTCAGCAAAAAGAGGCTCTGCGGATTGTCGTCGCAGACTCCGTGTCGAATCAAGCCGATTCGTGATCGACACAGTCACCCGACGCCGTGTCGGGGCACACTTCACAAGAGGCGCGAACAGGGCGCTCCTACGAGACACAAGACCAGGACGAACCCGAAGCCCGGCCAAATTGACTGGCAGAGTGGACACCCGGACCCAGGCCCCCTCGGGGATGCACTGGACCTTTGTATCTCACCGGGTGGTTTTCGGTCATCTCCGTACTGCTTCTGATGTGTGGGTGGCGCCAGAGCTGTGGGTGCTATGACAGCGCAAATGAATGTGTTGGTGTGTTCCTCCAAGATTTGGGGTGAACTTCTGGGGGGTTTTGCAATTTTATGACGAAGCGTATTCTCTTCCCGCCAACAACCCTACCGGGCGGAGCAAAATCCTGCAAGATTCGGAACGCATAGAAAAGGTGAAGCCAAAACGGTTGTTTTTCTCTCCTTGCGTTCCTCACTTTTATGTTGTTCTTGTCTAGTGCCTACCTTAGTACTGCCCCAGAAGGATAGCAATCACGGGTGTCCGTGCGGGGCTTTAATACCGGGAGGGGTGCTTGGAATGGATGTGCCCACCACCAGCACTGTATTTCAGTTACTTGAGTCACAGGAAGCTGAAGAACAGGCAAATCCGTCTCGGGGAGAAGAATGCAAGACCGTGCTCTGAGTAGTATGTGCCCAGCACCGCACCTCGTATCCGCACCGTGTTTTGGTTCTTTTCCGCGGACGTACTGTCGGCTGACCAGCATCAGTGCGGAACCTGGTTTGCAGGCGTGCGACACGTGGTTGGGTATCCACGGGAGAACAGGTAAGACTTGAGCTGGCCCAAAAGATCACTGCACGGTCGAGTGCTACCTAATGTGACCGATTTCAAGACGCGTCAGCTCCGGCCGGACCCGATATAGTTGTGCCATGCTATTAAATTAGAAAGCGAGAGAGACCTTTTCTTATGCTCAAAGACCCCGCACCAATATCCAAGAGTCCTGGTTCGGGGCCACGGGTCTTCGGCGCTACACGGGGAGCGAAGCAGTAGCTGCGGCGAAGCGCGAGCCTCGCGCCATTGAGGCAAGCTGTGACACAACAACATCGAAGAGGAAGCTCAGAGACGCCACTACAGATACGCAGACGCATGGGCCGCGAGCAATCAGAGCCACAGTCGAAACTACGACTGCAGTGCGAAGCTCGCTTGAGTGTCTGGTGGGCCCTCGTCACCACCACCGCACGGCTCTGGCGCGCTTTGCAACAAAGCCGGACAGAGGCTGCCACAAAGCCGGACAGAGGCTGCCACAAAGCCGGACAGAGGCTGCCACAAAGCCGGACAGAGGCTGCCACAAAGCCGGACAGAGGCTGCCACAAAGCCGGACAGAGGCTGCCACAAAGCCGGACAGAGGCTGCCACAAAGCCGGACAGAGGCTGCCACAAAGCCGCTCGACGAAGGTGACAAGAGATGTCACCTCCAATCCACTGCTTGAGATGAGAGGACTGCATCGCTGAGTCACTGTGTCATGAGGCGCCATCATGAGATTTGCTCCGCATGAGACGGCGCCTGTCCGCTAAGAAGCACGCGAGCCAGAAGAAGGGGACGAAGTCGCATCGGTTCGAAAGAAAGACTGAGGGGGCGTGTTCGGGGGCTTATTCCTGTCCGCTTCCGGCAACAGTTTTTGGGGGAGATTTCCCGGGAGTGAATCTTTGTTTAATGTGCCGAAAGTGTCTGCGGGGAAAATCTTGGTTCAATGTTTGGACAGACTGCCTCTCATGCAATATTGATGCTACTGGGGGGGCCCAAATACAATAGGTACCCAAATACAATATTATTTCGGAATACAATAGGTACGCTGAAATGGGGGTTTCGTTGAGCATTGTTTCGGAATACAATATTATTTGTCCCCAGTGGGGTTTTGCAGGGGGTTCCACGGGCTTCCCCTCGCAAGAGCAGCTTCTTTTTCTAGCGTTATTTCGCGAGAAGTTCAATGTGGAACACTCCTGAAGCCGAAAGTTCAATCCTACTACTTGATTTCGCTATCTGTGGCATTTTCCTCAGGTCAGGGATCAATAATTCCTAAGGCCCGCACCCAAACAAAAGTAAATGGCCCGCTTTTTTTTAGCCCGTGGTCCAGCGGTCACCACACCCACATGTGATGCTGAGGGTGCTGGTTCGATTCCTCGGCGGAGAGGTTTTCCAAAGTCTGAAATGCTATCTGGGGGCCAGATTTTTGGCCACATCGAGTGTAGAAAAGGTGCCATACATGCCGGGGGGTAGCTCTTTCCACCCCACAAAATATTTCCCAAATTTCCTCCAAAGTTGGCCTGCAAGTGCCTGCAGCCAGACTATCAGCACCCAGACTGTTTGAAAACCCTGTTTTCTCTATCCTTCCCCTCCAAATACAATATTATACCTGTTGTATTTGGGCCCCCCCAGTAGGGAGGGAGGGATTGGGGTATCACTTGATAGCAATGCACAAGCCCTCTCCTCTTTATCCTCCTCCCTGGATTCTCAGTTTGTTCTGTCGTGGTGGTCAAAACTATCGGATATTCTTGGTGTCGAAAACGGTCGCGACAATCTGCTCTTCGCATGGCCATCGAGGACACAGAACGAGGTGATTTACCGATGCTGCGAGCTCCACAGAATCCAGGGCGAGGACAACAGTGTCTGACCTGCTATGACCGCACGCGAAGTGTCGTTGACGACAACAAGAAGCGCCGAGCGGTTGAGAACCATGCATGAACCCCCCATTGTATGCGACGAAAGTGAATATGCGAAGTGAGCCAGAAGGAATCTCTTCTCGCATGTCGAAATGGAACCGGGGGTTGGGGGATAAGAAAGTTGTAGTTGCTTGCTTGGTGAGTTCCGAGGTCGGTTCTTTCTGTATTTCGAAAGAGGGCATGCTTCAAGCTGCCACGGCGGGCAAGCATCGCCGCGGGTGAGTTAGACAGGATTCAACAAAAACTACTCGGACGCATTTGCAAAGGCTGCATGGTTTCGGTGCCTTGTCGGTTTTCAGCAAGGGGGGGGTGTCGAAACCTACTGGACGCAGCTGGGCAACGGTGTACAAGTACCCTCGTGGCAGAGTGAGTCAGTGAACTCCGGGTGAACGACGGTCATAGAACAGTTCTTGGCGCTAGCGCCGCGGCCTCATTGACTGAAGAGTGCGCATCAATCGGATGACGAGAAAGAGGGAGCGAGAGAGATAGAGATAGCCCTCCGAAGTGCAAGCACCGGAAAACGACCAGACTGAATCTGGCGTCGCGAGTGCGGGTGCTGCGCTGTTCGATGGTCTGCTGGTGGCATCTCGGAAACGCATTCCAGCACAGGGACGGCACTTCGTCTTCGAAAAATGTGAGAACGTTCTGCATGACCTCAGGTGAGAACGCACCTGCTGTGTGAAACGACGTCACGGCATCGAACAGTCAGTGTAGTCCGGGTGAAACGACGGTTTAAGAACATGAGCGCTGCATCTTCGTCAACTGACCGAAGCTGGCGCCACGAGACTTCACCGCAAGACGTAGCGCACCTTCTTTCCGTTCAGCAGCAAGTTCGGGAGCGTGGTGCAGATGCTGTGGTGTTTGATGGTCTGCTCGTGGCGTCTCGGGAACGCAATTGAACACAGTGACGGCACTTCGTCTTCGAAGAAGGTGAGCACGTTCTGCACGACTTCGGGCGAGAACGCGCCCGTCGTGTGGAACGACGTCAAGGCATCGAGCAGAGGCGCCCCGTCGCCGCGCAGGGATCCGATGAATTCGGTCAGGTGCGCATCGGTCAACGAGCAGTTCTTGAAGCTGAGGTGCCGCAGCGTCGTCGAGCGGTTGACGTGCAGCCCCGCGCTGAGGGTCGTCGGCGACACGATGCAGTTCACCAGCGAGAAGGACTCGACCGACCCGCAGGACAGCAGGTTGTTGAGAAAGCTCAGCACCGGCATTCGGATCTCGAGGTCGCATGCCTTCACGCCGACGACCTCAAACCGCCGGTGGTCCGTTTTGTCGAGCAAAAGCGTCTCCAACTCGTCAAGTGCGGCGACCACGCGTGCGTCTTCCTCGTCCCCTCCGTCCTCCGTCTGGTGTATCATCGGCCCGCTGATAACCACCGTGTACTGCGTCGCCCCGTTGTCCGCGGCGATCGAGTCGATGTAGTCCGCGATGAGGTGGTCCCGCACCCCGAAGGCCGGCGACGGCGACGAGGAAGGCGGAGGCGTCGCGTTCGAACCCTTCCGCGCCTCCGGCGCCAACCCGAACAGCTTCCTCGGCGCCGCGCCCAGCCCGGGCGAGGTCCGGCCGGCTTGGGCCGCGCCGTCCCTCGCGGCGGCCGAGGGTTCGAGGCTTTCGCTGATGTACCGCGCGATCGTGACGTCTTTGAAGACGGTCTGCTCCTTCAGCTTCTCGGCCAGCTCCACAGGCCCGAGCTTCTTCGCGCGCCGGGTCACGAGCGGACGGTCCTCCATCGACCGGCCGACGTCTTCGTCGTCGGCGTCGCCGGAAAAGCTGGGGTCGTCCCGCAAGCACGGCAGGCAGCAGCACAGCTTTCGCAACGCGGAAGACATCGCGAGTGCGAGCCGGCCCACCCCCTCTTGATAGACCGTGACAGACCGAAGAATACAGCACCCGGCAATTCGATGCAGCTCTAGGGACTAGAGATGGACCTGATAGACCGTGGTGGACCGTGATTCACTGAGAGAATCAGCGGCAGGCTTTTCGGTGCAGTTTCAAGAGATAGGGACGGATCGGCTCACGCGTGGGTGTGGTCGTTGTTGTCGGTGGCTCTTGCGGAACCAGGGGGGAAAAGGCAAGAAAACTCGCGGGAGGAGCCTCTCCCGTCGTCGCCGGGGGGCTGGCTACACTGCTGGGCCGACTGCTTCCTGCGCTGCTCTTTTTTGGGGAGGCGGCGAGAGCTCTGGTGCGTCGGCGGGTCACCGGATGAAGGCGGGGAGGCGAGGGTGTCGGAGGGGAGCGACGAGGTTGCTTTTGGGCAAACCCGGACACCCGGCGAGCAACTCAGAGTAAGCTCTCGAGCGCGGCGGAGGGGGCGGTGCGCACGAGACCGCAGACGTGGGCGGGCGGCTCGGCAACAGGTAGCCCGAGAGAAGAGTTTTCTTTTTTTTCTTGCGCGAGTGTTCTTTTTTCCGGCTTGCCACGAGGGGCTCCCACGGACAAGTTCTCGGGCTAGGTGGAAAAGGCGAGTTTCCTCTCGCTCTGGCCTCCCAGCAGCAAGTGAGGGGTTTGGGGTTGCGGAGGTGTGTGTAGTAGGTACGTGAGGCAGTTCTCTCAAGCGGAGAACCACGGGTTTGGGGTTGCGGAGGTGTGTAGTAGGTACGTGAGGCAGTTCTCTCAAGCGGAGAACCACGGGTTTGGGGTTGCGTGGAAAGAGCGCCGCGCGGCCAGTCTCGTCTGGGCACTGGGCAGCAAATCAAAGCGTCGGATAAGTGAACGACAGTTCTCTCGAGTGACTAGCCGTAGAACGTGTAAACAGCGTCGTCAAGCGCGCTGCAGGGAAAATGGAAAATGGCTTCAAGCAAACGAACTGCGATCGAGGGTGGGGATGTATCCACTCGTGCGCGGGTTTTTCCTCGGCCAGCAAAGAACCGCGACCGTAGAAAGAGTGTCGCCGATGGCACGCTGCTCGAGTCCGAGAAGCAGGAATCAGGGCCCTGCAGACAAACGACAAACGAGATTCGGATGGCGTTCGCCTGGGCCGAGGGGGGGGGGTGTCTTTTTTTTCTGGGAGGGGGCGCGTAGCTCCTCCTGCTGTAGTCGTTTTACTGGTATTATTTTCAGGGTTAAAGTTTGCTTGAATGTATTCATCTAAAGCAATTACCAGCATGGAATCGGTTGAACGTACTCGGAATGGATGTGTGCTCTACCGCAGCGGCCCCATCTGCACCGTGTTTCGGTTGTTCCAAGCCACGGACACAGTGTCATAAGTGGACCACCAGCGCAGACAGGACGACGCGAGTCTGATTTGTCAGGCGGCTGTTCGTAGCTCGTCACAGCCAGGACTACCCATGACACGAGAACACAGGCAAACCCATCTCGGGGAGAGGGTCCCGACAACCGTACCTGAGCTTATCAGCCAAAAAAACTCTCGGCGCCTGCCCTATTGGTGACTGTGAGTCGCTAGAACGCGCCGACTTGCCTTCTTTTGCAGTGGCGAAGTAAACTCCGAGCACAGTGGACATGGGGCTGTGTGCAGCACCAACGGTTGGATGGCACGGTTCGCAGGGTGATGCTTGGATGGTACACTCCAACAAATTCACTACACCGTAGCTCGTCGCTTCGACCCAATCCGTACAGACGACCTGATCTGATTGTATTCCGCGCACTCGCCGGTGGTGAAACAGTAGTAGACAAAACGAGAACGGAACGTGAGAAAGTTGGGACTATCTGTTCGCGGAGGTTCCGGTCCTCACTGCAAGCAAGAGCAGCAACCGTTGGTTCGCAGAATAAACAGCCCCTCATAAAAAAAGCGAGCCGATGAGACAGGGCCAGCGCCCCACCCCCGCAGGTCAGGGAAGCGAGCGAGATCGTTTTGTTTAAATGGCCGCATGGGGGGGGGTAAGGGACTTCGACGCGCATTCTTGGACGGGCTCGTCTTCGTGAAATAGCCCTCGTGAGGACGTAGCCCCAGGCTGAGTCCATCGAGTCGGTGACTCCAACTACGAAACCCAGGCTTCAGACCGTCGCGAGACTGGTTGGCCCCTCTCTGATGGAGAGGAAACACACGCTTCAGGATATCACCAACTGCCGTTTCTAGTGCTGAATTTCTACGGTTGTTTGACCGGTCAGGCCGAGCGAACGCTAAGCGTTCTAGTGGGTTGCTGGTGGGGTGCTGATCAGGCAAGCCAATCACCGCCGAACCGAGAGTCGAACGCACTCTCACACGCACACAGACAAAAACGCACGGGTTCCTCTGGCATGGTGAGACTGAGATCTGTCTCATCGCAAAGATCTCGTGCGAAATCTGCATCCCGCGTGGTTCCGCGGAAGACGACTTGCTTCCTTCGGCAGGCTCGCCTTCGCCGGCGCACCGTCCTGCGGGAATTACGACGCCTGCACCCCGCGACGGACGTCCATTCCATGATCTCGTTTTCGAGTAGTCGCCCGCCAGGCGTTGAACGCTTCATGAGCCCTTCCATCTTGTGCAGCTGCCGTCGAGACGCGCCCTGCCAAATAGAACGTGGTGAGTCAGAGTCTGAGTCAGCGTCCGAGGTCTGTTCTCGTCGCAGTCAAAGATCTCGTGCGAGATCTGCTTCCCGCGTGCCGGGGGACATGCGCCGAGCATGCAGACGGTCATGAGGGAGGTCTGTCCCGAGGGTCCGAGGAATCCCTCTCGGTGTTCAGGAGGTTTGCTTGCCTGTTCATCTTTTTGATGACCTCGTCATTCTCGGGATCGGCGACGGGCATGATCACCGACGCGCCGCGTATTTCGCGGACCTCCTTGTTCTTGAACGACTTCCTGTCGGCCTTCGGCAGGTTCTTCTTCACCGGCGCATCGTCTTGCGGGTCATACGACGCCTGCACCCCGCGTCGGACGTCCATGATCTCGTTTTCGAGGGTTTCTGACTCGTCGCCCGCCAGGCGCTGCTTCATGAGCTCCTCCATCTTGTGCAGCTGCTGCCGAGAGACGCCGCGGTCCTGCAGGATCTGCTCGAGCTTCTCCTTCTTCCGCTGCCGCGTGTCGCCAGGGGAGGCTTCGGGCGCGTCGGACCCGACGGCGGCGGTCGTCTCCTCCGTCATCATCTCCTCGCCCAGCGACTCGGCGATGTCCTTCAGGCTCAAGCTCTGCCCGGTGCCCCGCACCGAAGGCTCCGCGTGCGAGGGGTGCGGCGTCCAGCCCACCCCGTGCACCAACTCGAAGGTCGCCGGCACGCCCGCGTCGCCGTCCCTCCATAAGTGGTCGTATATGGCGGCGGTCGCCAGGAACGCGTCTTTCCCGACGTAGCCGCGGCGGCCGAAGAGGACGTTCGACTCGCCGATGAGCTGGAGATACTCCATCAGGTGAAACGGCGTGTCCCAATAGAACGTGAAGCGATCGACGTCGACGGTCGGAAAGTTGAACCCCGCGTTGTTGAGCAGGTCGCCCATGGACGGCCCGGTGAGGAAGGGCGACACGTGCGGGGAGACGCCGCCGTCCCTTTCGTGCTCGCCTACGGTGAAGCACGACTGGAGCTCGGTCAGCGTGTTTCCGCCGAAAACGCAGACGAAAACGACGCCGTCCTGCTTGAGGACCCGCCGGATGTTGCGGAGGGTCGACTCGATGTCGTTGACCCAGTGCAGCGAGAGCATCGTGACGACGAGGTCGACGGACTTGCGGGGGAACGGCAGGTCCTTGTCCTCGTCCACGCAGTACTGCTCGACGGTCACGCCGGCGGGGGCCGCGGCGCACGTCACGTCGAAGCAGGAGTCGAGCATTTCTTGGTTCATGTCGCACTGCATGTACTTCTTCAGCCCCGCCGGCTTCGACTCCAGGTACGCCTTGCTGAGCAATCCCCGCCCGCACCCCAGCTCGAGGACGGTGCCGAACTCCCGCTGCACGTAGCTGAGCCGTTCCATGATGACCCCGGCGATGTGCTTGTGCAGCTTGCACTCGGCCACGTCGAGTTCGGCCACGTGCCGGCGCTGCACGCGCTTGGCCGCCCTGTTGAAGATCGACACTTGCTTCTTCTTCGAATCCCCCGTGCCCGGGGCGACCTGCTTCTTCAGCGTCGGGATCGCCGTGCTGTACAACCGCCCGGCCAGCGCCCGTCTTGCGGCGCGCATCGAGCCCCGAAAGAAAGAGAGAGAGAGAGAGAGAGAGAGAGAGAGAGAGAGAGAGAGAGAGAGAGAGAGAGAGAGAGAGAGAGAGGGAGGACGCCGCGAAGGGGGCGGGGGTGTGGGCAGCGGCAGGGCTACCGGACCGCACACCGCCACTCGGGGGTGGCTCCTTTTTTCGTTGTGTTTTTTTTGCCGGGTCGCGGGCGACGTCGGCGGGGGCGACTTTGCGCGTGGCTGGGTCTTAACCTCCCCTTTGCGTTTGTGTTTTCTCTTGCGCTTTCCTGGCGTCCGGGTGTTCGAGTGTCACGAATGGTATGCAACCTGCCTGTAGTTCTGGCTTTCCATGTCCCCAGTCCGGAAAGAGAGACGTTGAGGGTTTCCGAAGCTGGCGGTGCTTCTCTCGGAGGCTTGTAAGAACATGCGGGCGGCTGAACTATTTGTCAACACCATTCAACCGTGTCTCAGGTTCACAAAGAAGGAATTTTTAGAATTCAGTCGTACCTGTTCCGATGATGTCAACCAAAGAGAGGTTCTGACCTCATGCCGACCCCGTTGGATACGATAAAGCAGGGATGACCTACGAATTCAACCTCGTTCTTCCGTTAATCGAGAGAACGAAACGGGATTCGCGTTTCGTCAGTTCTGCTGATCGAGAGTGGAAAGGGAACACAGCAGTGTTTGTGGAAGCTTGGGATCGAACAGGAACGGACAACAGAAGCTGCGGGGGACGGCGGCAAGCCGCGGCCTGAAGGAAAGACTGACGAACAAACGTTGCGGGGGGACTACAAAATGCTCGTGTGCCGGAAACCGGAGGCGCCTTGGACCAGGGGTGCACATGGGCGCACGTTGGTTTACGATCGAGGGCAGCTCTATCCTGAAAAGGTAGCGGCCAACCTCTTACACCGGTCGCGCTGCTGTGCTGGCTAACCGCGGACGGTAGTCTTTCGCGGATGTAATAGAAGGGCTCAGGACTGATGGCCCTACGTTTAATTCGGAGGTTTGTTGATGCCCGCCCGACGGATCTACTTCATGGCATACTGCGCAAAAAAAAGTACATAAATATAGGGTTGTGTCAGGGTACACTGCCTGTGGGCAGCGCACCACACGATTTTCCCATCGGTTTTATAAAGGGGTGGGTTGAATAATAACAGTTATTGGACTGTTATATAAAGGGGGGGGGGGGGGTCGAATAATAACAGTTATTTGACACACGTCTGGTTGTCTAAAAACACTACCACTATTGGATCCTGCTACTGTTCGGCTACCCGGAACTTTTTTATTATTCGGCAAATCGAATAATAACACAGTGTTATTATTCGACCCCCCCCTTTACCAGTGCTCACTTGCCAAACAAGTGATCCCTTGTTACATCACTGGGCGGTGAGTATATAACAAGTGATCCCTTGTTACATCACTTGTTAGAAAATTAAGTGCGCTCGGCTAAGGCCGGCGCGTGGCGAGACTGGAGGCAGCAGTTAAAGTTCGGAGAGCAGTAAAGTTCGGGCGAAGCTAAGTTCGGGCAATGCTGGTGAAGCTAAGTTCGAGTGATGCTAAGTTCGGGCGTTGCTAAGCGCTCAGGCTGCGCTGGTACTAAAAAACAGTTCGGGCACGAAGCGAAGTTCGGCCAGGGTGGTAAAGTCCGGGTGAAGCCAAGGTCGGTGCTCGTGCCCGGGGGGGGGACACCCCCCCCGGACCCCCCCCGACCCACCGAGTGCGGGAAAAGTTTGGCGCTGGTACCCGGGTGGGCGCCCCCCGGCGAAGCAAAAGTTCGGGCGCAGCTAAGTTCTGGTGAAGCTCAGTTCGGACGATAATAAGTTCGAGTGATGCTAAGTTCGGGCGGAGCTAAGTTCTGGTGAAGCAAAGTTCGGGCGCAGCTGAGTTCGGGCGAAGCAACGCTCGGGCGAAGCAACGCTCGGGCGAAGCTAAGTTCTGGCGAAGCAAAGTTCGGGCGATGCTAAATTCTGGTACGGGGGCAGCTGAGTTCGGACGAAGCAAAAATCGCGCGAAGCTGAGTTCTGGTGAAGCAAAGTTCGGTTCTCGTAGCAAGTTTGGCCTGTGATGGCAAGCTCAAATACCGCGAGATACTGAGAAACTCCGGCAAAAACGCAATTTTCGGGCACATTTGACCCCGAAACGCAACAAACCTCGAAAACAATCTTCGACCGGAAAAATGTCAAGGGCGGGATTCGAACCCAGGCCTACTGGCCTGAAGGCCGTCACCCGCTCACTCTGCCACGCCCCTGCCTACTGGCAGGCGGGAGAAAAGTTATATCCGCGATATTATCCAGTCCAAAAACAATACGGTTTCATAATTGTTGCAAGAAAAGCCGGGTTGGCTCGAATAGAGGCTATTCACATTGCATGTTCATAGGACCTCCAGTCTCGAAATATAACTAGTTTCCCCAACTCGGGTTTTGGCGGTATCCATCTTAAATCAAGGGGGGTATCCATCTTACCCACACACACGGGGGCACTGTAGACTACAGTGTAGTCACTTTACACAGGGTACCTCACCCCCGTGTTTTAGATGGATTGGCATTCTCGCCCATATTATCCATCTTAATCAAGAGGGTTTGGCTATCCATCTTATGCACGGGGGGTAGGTATGTCCCAAAAAAAAACAGCTAACAAGTGCGTCGTGTACTGCGATCGTTTAAAAGGTTTCCGCGCTTGCGGTGCCAAAGGTCAAAAGAAACCGCGGGCCCACCCGGCACATCTCTTCGCCGACTGCTTTACATGTCGCGCAAAACCACCGACTTTGAGCGTATGCTTTCTTCCAGTTTTTTTCCTCCCGACTTTCGGAAAAGAAGAAGAGCCCAAGGTTTTGTTCAACCCAATCTCTTTCCGAAACACGTTGCCGGAAGAATACTCGAGGGACTGCCGAGCAGCTTATTTCGACGGAGGCTAGAGGAAGGAGTCCGTTGGAGTTATCGATTGACATGCAAGGCGAGGTGGGGTCCTTTGAAGAGTCTGGGCACAAGGGGAGTGATGGCAAGGGAATGCAATGATCTCCGTCGGTCGGGCTGCTTTGCTGGTTTGTTTACTTTTGCATGCACGTCCGCGTATCTGTACGATTAACTTTGGCTAGCCGGGCTCATGTCCCCGACACCAGGGACACATCCGTATAAAGTGTGTGGGATATCCCCACCCCCATGTCTATTCGCATTGAGTTCTTTTGAGTACATGAACCTAGCTCAGCAACGAGGTCCGAGCCCCGCGCAGAAGATTGAGAAAGAGAGAGAGAGAGAGGGAGACGAGTTAGAGTGCAGGGACCATCTCTCCAGGGAGTTTCCGGTCTCGTCACTTCCCTTCGTACTGCTGCGGCGGGGCCGCTCGGCTCTGCTACAGTGCGTGAGTGGTACTGCCAGGGGTGCTCCGGCCGGCGGGTGAGCTCGCCTCGCGGGGGGATCGCCACCTTGTAACGCTGCGGGCTCTCTCAGATTGATTCTATTGTGACGTGCAGCGAAGAGAAGTACCCGACCCCAAATGACCCAAACTCAGACGAGGGGCACACGTTTGGGCAGCGGCAAGTCTTCAGGCGATTCGCGCCTCACTCTGCCAGCTGAGGCAAAGGCAGGAGCCCGATAGACAACCGGGCTTTTCTGAGCTGCGGCGAGCATTTTAAGAGTTATAGTTCGCTTGAGAATCCGGGATTTTAGAGTCTCCGGGTGACCTTCGTCGAATGGGTTCTTGTAAAGCTAACACGTACTGGGTTCTTGTAAAGCTAACACGTACTGGGCGAGCATTTTTAGCGTTTATTGTGGTTTAGAGGTTCGGTGTTTTAGGGTCTCCGGTTGACCATTGAGGCTGTGACCCTTCTCTGACATTTTTATCAGAGAAGGGAGGCGGTGCTCAAAAGCCCTCGCGAGTTTGACCAGCACGCAACACCGGAAACGACTTGCGGTTCGTTTGGTGCTGTGGGCGTAAACAGTGGGGAGTGGCCGGCCGCCTTGGTGATCTGACGTCTTGCTGTGGCCGTCGTGAGTGGCCTGTAGGCGCACGCACCCAGCGACCAAAGCGTCACGGGCACAAGGGCAGCAATCAACAGCATCGCGTTTCGCGGGTGTACATACGCTGTCCACGGAGGGATGGGCATGCAAGAATACGTCCAGAACACGCAGACACACGAACACACACACATGCACAGGCAGTTGACTGGCCATCATCCGTTCACAGCAAGCAGAATTGGGCGAATCGCACACATTTTGATTGAGCAAAGGCGGAGCAGTGCAATACTTCTGCGCATTGTTGATGGCCTTCCGACCGTCAAACAGAGGGCAGGTGGAAGAACACGGTAAACGCATCCGCAACAGGCCCCAGAGAGCCATTGAGATATTAGTGAGTACACACGATGCACTTTCTCTCCACTTTATATGTGCTTCGCGCCACCAAGCCGAGTACACGTGGAGAAAACAGGGCTAGAGCTTGTTGATGGTCCGAAGCTGGGCAGAGTCAAAGACTGAGGGGAAAGCTGTGGCTGCACTCAGCTCAACTTTTAGGTCAGCGAGGAAAGTTGACCACTGGCCAGCGGTGTTTCCTAACCTAGCCGAAATGGGCAAGGGGTTGGATTGCTCGCTCACACGGAACGTGAGCTGGGCGTAGGCCGTCGTGAGACGCCCTACTTGACGCGCTTCGCTTTATTGGTTGCTACTTTTTTTTTTTTGAGTGCAAGAACACACTTCCGGGCAAACTGTGCCGATATTGAATAACCGGGACTGGTGCAAAAAAATGACCGCTACACGTTACAGAAGCAGCGTCGCTCGTTGTCCAACGTCATGGTTCGCCCAAACTATGTGGCAACATCGATGAAAACGGTGCACGAGGACCCGACTGCTGTCTCGCGATGCCTGCCCGTTTTCGGCCTTCGGAGGCCCGGGATCTGGAAGTGGAAAATTTTGGACAAGCTGGCATGAGCGAGGTCGGACAGCTAAAGGCCCTGAGGCGCGTAAAACTTCGCGTTTCTGCTGCAAGTCGGTCGAAATGGAGCGAAGCAACCAGGGGGATGATCTACCCGGCAACAAACACGGAGGGAACTGCCTGTTGCAAGGACGGGTGTTGTCCTGCATTCTTGCAACGAGCAGGATGCAGTGTCAGCTGCAAAGGCGGAACAGTCTGCACGATTTCAGCGTTCAGGCATGAAAACACCGGCACGGCCGTTTCGTCAGACGCGAAGACCGATGACCAGCGATGTGTATCGCGAACCCAAGTGCGAGGAAGTAATCCTGCGAGCTGAGGGCAGCAAACTGGAATGGGGGAGATTGCGAGAGCGTGCTTGGAATAGATATGTGCTCAACACCGCACTGGTCCAGTCTGCTTCAGGTTTCGGACGTTGAAGCCGCAGGCAGGAGGGGAGGCGGTGATTTGCCACTAAGCAGCGACCCGCGTGCTCTGGGCACTTTCTCGCCAGACACGCTGCAGAAGGACAGCACCACAAGCCGTAATGCTGAGCTCACTCTTGGTCAGCCGAAGGCCTCTTCTTCCTCCCGAAGAACCCCTTTTTCTCGGGCTTTACCGCGAGCGTGCGCATATCCTGCGGTGTGATTGCGGATTATTTTTCACATTGAATTTACGACGGCTACTGGACGTAGGGACGCCAGCCAAAAGAGTTACGCCCACTTTTCGGGTATTGTAAAGCCGGTCCATCCCTATCTCCTGGAACTGCATCGAACTGCAGCGAAAATTCATTGTAGCGAGGTCCACCACGGTCTATCAGGTGCATCCCTATCCCCTGGAGCTGCATTGAATGGTCTGGAGCTGCATTCTTCTGTCTATCACAGTCTATCAGGAGGGGATGGACCGGCTTACTTGGGCACCCCCTGCTTCTCGAGCCTTCCCAAAAGAGTGCTTGATCTGAATGCTGGGGGCCGGGAGGGATGGCCGGACAGCCTTTTCAACGCGCTGAAAGGCTGTTTGACTATCGCGGGCCCCCGCACGCACGCTTTCCGAAGAGGCACCCGCCAGCTCGCAGGGTTAGCAGAATGCCGGCTCCCCTGGCTGAGGCTGCTGCGTGCCGCTGCAAATCCTGGTGCCATTGGACTCGCCGTCGGCACAGAAGGTGGCGATGAGTTACCCGCTTCCCCGGACCACGGCATCGTTTGCCTGACGGGGGCGCGGCGCTTGTTGAGGCTGGTCCGGTGTTTTAGAGTCTCCGGTTGACCATTGAGGCTGGAAGTCGTGTAGCGGCCAAGATTGTGACTACTATGGGGGTCAGTCGTGGATCGGGAAACCCCGTTCGAAGTGGGCGAAGCACGGCACGGTGCCATGCGCAGAAAGTCTTGACTTGATCAATTGTCTGATTTTTGTCCGAACAAGAGAAGGACGAGGGGGTTGCAAGCATACCTCAGCGGTAACATATGCCGTACTTCGAAGAGACAACGCGCCATCCGAGGAGAGAGCCTGTGCGTGACGATTAGCTCGTTTCACTCATCACTGTCACGAGATTGGCACACACAGCGTTGCGCGTTGCCGATCGTAGGGTTGACTCCATCCAGCCTTGGCACGCGTGTTTGAATGCCCAGGAGCAGATAACCGTTGTCTGAAATCGGCCTCCGAATAAAGAAAGCTCGCTTAGAATCTCCCCGGGCGGGGGCCATTTCTTTTTCGAAAAACAGGTACGACTGTGGACCGTGGTCCAGACAAATGGGTGGGTGTGTTTGCGGTCCATACATTTTGCGTCTTTTCGACTCCGTTGCCGTTCTTCGCTTTTGCGACAGCATTGGTCTTGATGGTGTTGTCGAACGCCATGTTGTGCAGGTTTCCCAAGTCGCCCTCTGGATCGTCGGAGAGACTGTGGGTGTTTTGACAAGTTCGAAGAGGCAGTCACCGAGAGCTTCCGAAGAGCTTATGTACAAGGACTCCAGAATTGCCGTTCCAACTTCCCAAACAGTTTCTCGTATTACTTAGAGTTAAAGTTAGTCGGCATACCCTCCACCAAGCTGGCCGCCGATCGTTGTGACAGCCCACTTCGAGAATTCAACGGGATCCCGGAACCCAAAGAGCTCGCACGCCTGCATCAACTCGCGCGGGTACTGCGTGTTTTGCGCATTCTGCGCCGGAGCGTGCGGCCGCTGTAGTTCAGTTGTTTTGGTATGAAAGGGAAACAGCTGAATTTCTCTCCAGGCTTACAGAGCCGCGCCCCGTGCTCTACCCCCCTACGTACAGAACTACGCGATATGCATGCTTCAAGGCCCTCAGGCGCTGGGTGTTGGCCCAGCCCTGGCTGTGTCGACCACACCTTGCTATCCAGCTCTGCCGCGGGGCCCTGCCCAGCCGCCCATGGCGGCCCGGGTTCCCACACGTTTGCTCGCCAAGCCCGTTTTTGCGCGTTACTATTTAAGCCAGCCGGCCCGTTTAATGCTTAAATGGGCCGGCTGGCTGGCTTCTATCAGTTCTGCCAAGAGCCGCGACTCATATATGGCTGCACTGGCGCCTGGTTGCACGCACGTGTGCCATCACCTGCTTGAAGCTGGCTACAACACGATACGCAGCCAACCGCGACCGTTCAATAGTGCCACACGCGTTTGATGCCATAAATAAGAAGCGGGAGTATCCATACCAAGTCCGCTATTGACGTTCCCGCGCCAGCACCGTTGCGCATGGTCATGTACTTCTGCTTCAGCATCAGGTGGTCGAAGGACAAGTCTCGCAGCTGGCAGAGGTATTTTTCCTCCTTCTGATTCGCCTGGTGCAGTACTTGCTGCAGTCGCCGAATGGACGCGTCCTTGTCGTCGAGGTTGAGCTGCTTATTCTCGTAGTCAGCGATCTGGTTCATCGCCCCGTTGAGCACTGCTACCAAACGCGCATTCTCCTTGTACGCATCGGTCAGACACCCATTCATCATGTCCATGGTCGCCTGCATGGTCTCGTTTTGCAGGCGGGTGAACACCAGCTCGGCTGCGGTGGGGTCGTTCGGACCGCCGCCTTTGCTCTTCGCTGGCTTGGTGGCAGCCTCGATCAGCTTTTTGAACTTGTCCTGCCCCTTCACCATGCCGGCGAGCTCGCGGCTGTAGTTGCGCTCGATCTGCAGGATCTGCTGCTTCGCCCCCTCGCACGTCCGCCGCATCTCCTGCAGCTCGACGGTCATCTCGTTCTGGTGCCGGACGGCGCGGTTCTGCTCCGTGTGCGCCGACTTCAGCTGCGCCCGGGCCTCCTGCACTTGCTGCTGCAGCTGTTTCGCGGTGTGGGACCCGACCGCTGAGATGTTGGTCAGCTCGCTTTCGAGCTTGATCTTCGCGTCTTCCACGTCGCGCAGCTTCCGCTCCATCTCGGCCCGCTCGATGCTGTGTGTCTGCGAGCTTTCCTCCAGCAGCAGCAGCAGGCGCTCCTGCTCTTGGATCGCTTCTTCCATCTCCTTCTGCCGCTTCGCCTTGTCCTGCTTGTTCAACTCGGACATCAAGCGTTCGACCTCTTCTTCCAACGCGCGAATCACAGCCGTCTGCCCGTCGCTGTTCACCTTCACCACGTTCTCAATCTCTCTCGCAGCCGAAGCGTACTTCAACGTGGACACCGTCTCTACATAGTTTGCTTCCGCCGGCGACGCCGTTGCGATGAGGACTGCGTGGTGTGAGCAAAATAAATTTCATCGCGCCCCTTATTTCGACGGGGGGCCAGAGAGAGAGGACTACTACAAAACGTGGGTTTTCCGTATGAACTGAACCCAGATTTACCTGTTTCTTTCAGAGATAAATTTCGCTTGAAATTCCGGGGGTTTAGGGTCTCCGTGTGACCGTTCATGAATGGGTTCTCTTAGAGATAGAGAAAGGGCTATATGGTTACGGGTTGTATATTTGGTGCACGCTTTCGTTATGGGTTATGGCTAGCCATGTCCGTGACCGACACCAACTACATTCCTTCGTGGAGACGTTTTCGAGCGTTATTTGTGGATTTTCGGTGGGGTTCCAGCACATTTTCTCGAGCGCCTTTGCAACTGGCGGCCTCCGTGCAGCGGCTTATTCTAGCGTTTATTGTGGTGTAGAGGTTCGGTGTTTTAGGGTCTCCGGTTGACCATTGAGGCTGTGGGGCGGGTGGTATGGGGTGCTTATACACTTTAATAAATTATTCATAACACACGCATCCTCCTCCCACTGCGTGTGTTGGCGATCGTATAAGACAGTTGTTCGCACGAGCGGGGCTCACCTGCTTTGGCAAGGTGCACGGTGAGGTCCAGCCTCAGAAGCTGAAGTCAAAGCTGGGGGTGTCAACACCCGCTTTTCGGATGTGACTCGCGTACACCAGCATTAACTCTAGCTTCTGAGGATGCACCGCACCGTGTAGCACACTGCGGCAGTACTGGTTTTTTTGGAATCGAAACGATGCATTGCCGCATTGTCAGCACGAAAGGAAAAGGCTGCGGACCTGTCTTCGCATTTCCGCCGAAGGAGTCCGCGAGCAGCCAGGTGAGGATCGACTCGCGCTGGAGGGCGCGGAGCGCGCCCTGCGGCGGCGGGACCTTGCGCGCGGTCAGGGCGTCGACGACCTTGCGCAGGCAGTGCAGCGCGGTATTGATGTGGATCGCCTCTTTTTTGCCCTCCCCCTCGACGCCCGTCTTCTTCGACCGCTCGCTGCCCGCGAGGTCGACCAGGTTGATCTTCGACACGATCGTCGACGTTTCGGGCTCGTCGTCCTCATTCTCCGGCTCGGACGTGATGTACTGCGTCAAAACCAGCTGCAAGATGCAGTGCGATCGCGACGAGAAGTCGTTCATGTTCGTGGCCCGGACGTGCCTCGCCTTGTTGCCCGTCTCGAGCAAGTGCAAGATCGCCGAAGGGTTCAGAATCGCCTTGAGGAGGAGACCTTCCGCAAACGGGCCGTTCGTCGGGTGCTCGCGCACCTGCAGCTTCTTCCCGCGGGCAGGGTTCAACAAGTCCTTGACCTGCTCGTTGTAGATCTCCATGTACCCAGCCTCCAACTTGAAGTGGCAGTTCGCGTTCGTGACCTCCTTGTCCTGCATCCTGCTGAATAAGCCATCCAAAAACCGCGGTATTACCCCCCTCTTGTGCCGGTCCTTGAACATGTCGCCCCCCGTCATCGTGTACGTTTTCCCGGATCCCGTCTGCCCGTACGCGAGCAGGCAGACGTTGTACCCCATCATCGCAGCGTCGAGCAGCTCCGCGCCGATGGTGGAGAAGACCTCATCTTGCGACCCTTGCCCGGGGGCCACCGTGTTGAAGATCTTGTCGAAGTGGAACAACCCTTCGTTCTTCCCCCCGGCCGCCGCCGCCGTGGGTCGGACCACGGTGCAGGACGTGGGGCCCCTGCAGTGGATGACACTCTTCGCAACAAGCGCGTTGTCCGCGTTGCAGCCCATATTCCCGTCGACATCCTCGCCCGCTTGGACCCCGAGCTCTTGCCTCTCCTTGTTGTTGAACGGCCGCACGCGCAGGAAGACCTTCACGCTGCAGTCGGTGCCTTGTCGCCAGTCCTTCTTGCCATCTTTATCCTTCCCGTTGCCGGCTGCCGCAGGCGGCATCTCCGCAACCGGAAGCTGTCAAAGAGCACCTACCCGCGTGTTCCGCGCCGGCAAGTGTCTTCGACTGCCCCCCGCCGGTACAGGCGGTTGGGGGAAGGAGGCTCGATCAGACTCCCGTTTCGGGGGAAAGGTTTATCTGTCCCCAGTCCGGGAGTCGCCCGGTTTTGCGACAACTCGTTTATGTTTCCGACGATCCCGTGGGACGTACAGATTGGCACGTTTTTTTTCGTCAAGGTGTTTTTATTTTCTCTTGCCAAGGGGTACCGGCTCACACCCCCGTCCTCCTGAATTGGTGTGGGTTCCTGCATCAACCTTGGCTTCGTTGTCCGACAATATTCCTCAGTGCAAATAACACGCGTTTCACTAACACGAATATAGCAGTAACTTTTACATACAAATGAACTTGCCAGCTCCCAACGGACTCCAGTGATTCTCGGTGTTAGTTGCCAGAAAGAGACCACAATGTCCGAAATATAGGATTTTGAACTAGAAGGGACCAGCAGCTGCTTGAGGTTGCAGCCTCGTATACACACTTCAATGAAGGGGCCGACAGACTGGAATAGCAGAGGGTCGAATACTGCGGCGCACGGGCCGCTGTCACGGAACTCTGTCGCGCTTTCGCCGCCAAAAACTGTCGATCGACTGGTCGACGATTTCGACAATGATTGTGTTGTGGAGCAACGGGAGTGATTATCGATACCGCGAACGACACGGACGTCTGATTCGGAGTCCTTGTCGGGTCACCTCCTTCAATTAGAAGTTCAAACGCAAGAAGCAAAGGCAGAGATAGGGAGCCAGCCAGGTAAGCTGCTGTGTCTCAGCGGCAACATCCTTTTGAAAAAGGAGCTGAAGAAGTGCACACCCGCCAGCATTATGCTGGCCGAAGGAGAAACCACCGCGCGTTCTACACAAGCATACATTGTTAAGCACAAGCTTGCTACATAAACGATCAGACAGATATCGGTCAGCTATCTGATCGTACCCTTTTCCTTGGCAGCCCTCAAGAAACAAACTGGCAACAACTAACCGGAGGACACAATTCTCATGGAGCCCGCATGATAAGCCCCACCGTGAAGCATGCAGACACAGCTCATCCGCCCCAAAAGCCAGAAGAGGCGCCTGAACAGTTGAGAGACTGGTTTCGTTGCGCATCTGCCCATCATCTAGACCACCGATAGTTCAATTGTATTCAACTTGCGATTTTTGGGGGGGGTTCAGAATCCCGCTTTGTATGTGTCTCACTCTTATACTACATTTTCGAGAGCTCCGACACAGCCGCATAGCCAGCAGTCAAGCAGGCACTTGAGAGCTTCAACCCGCTAGCTTTCATGGGGAGATGTCGGACCGCTTTGTGTTACAAGTGCAGTCGAAAGTATTCACTCCGATTGGTTCCTCTATCGGATCTATCCCGCGCGTCTGATTTAGATCTATAATGCATGGAATCGGTCCAGTGTTAAATGAATCCGTAACAGATCAGATTTGTCCTGTCGGATGAAATGGGTCAGTACTTTTTGAGCAAGCAATCTCTCATCTGCCCAGATAGTGTCCGCTATACATTCTTTCGAAGTCAGACTGTGATGTCGAACCGCAAGGGAGGGTATTGTCGGGGAGGGTGCGCCTGGAATCGGACGGGCACGTACAGCTCCGGCGTCGATGCCTTCTGCGCACCCCGGCCGTCTTCTTCTTCGCTTTCGTCGCCCAGCTCGCGCTTGATCATGGCATCACTGGCGGTAGCTTCCACCTTCGGTATCAGCGCTACTCTCTGCGCTTCGTTATTCTCGTCTACATCCAGCTCTATGCAGACGCCAAGCTCCCAGTCCTCCGCCTCCGCTCTGTACTTGGCAAGCACCTGGGATAGATGTTGCAGTGCGGCTGGCGTCGTCTGCATTGCTTCAAAGAGGGGGTTTCTTTTTCCGCCCACCACAGACCCCTCCACCCCCCAGAGCGTCCTGGAGGTGGGTCGATAACCCTCGAAGGACAGGCTTGGGTTGAGCTTGCGCCTTCTGTGCGTGGAACGTGCTGATGGATGCCGACTGCCAAGTATGACAGGTGCTTGTACATCTAGTCAGGCATACTTGGCAGTCGGCATCCAGGTGCATCCGGGTCACAGTTGAGTCCTTTTTAGCGAAGTGCAACGCTGACGACCGCGGGCCCTTCTGTGTTCGAGTGTTCCACGAACCTGTAGGACGACGGACGCAATTCGAGCGAGCAAAACAACCAACGGAAAGAAACGGGTACTTGAGGAGCCCTAGGGGAAGAAATAAAACCCGATGCGTCCTGGGGGTTGGACGGGGGAGGGGGAATGAAAGCAAAAAAGAAGCGGCATTGAGACCAGAAGAGAAAAAAAAAAACGATCGACATGCTATCGCGCCAGCGGGAGGGCGAACCTTGCGGTAAGCCCTCCCCCCTCCCTGAACGCACACAGCATCGGTCGCCATTCTTTTGACTTCACCCTGACGGACGGGAGGCGGCTGTCTTGCGCGTGCATGACCACGGCTTCTTTGCTCAAGCGGTACTCTTGATTGCGCGCAGGGAGCGTGTTCGACGGCCTTGACTTCCTTGACGCGGCCGCAGGATGGTTGCTCTTCTGAGCACGCGTACCACCGCGCAAGATTTTTTGAGCCGTAGGGGGCTTGGCCCTGACCACCGAGGGTGGTTGCAGCGCACGGCCCTCCCGTCGGGGTTTAAAACGAGAACACGGGTTTGCACTGGAACCAACGGGCAGATCAAGCTGATGGGCATGTGACAACGTGAAAAATGCCTGCTCTTTGCGTGTGCTCCACGGGTTTGCACTGGAACCAACGGGCAGATCAAGCTGATGGGTATGTGACAACGTGAAAAATGCCTGCTCTTTGCGTGTACTCATGTGCAACCGTAGTGCCGGAAATGTTTCCTCAGTACAATTGTACTGCTAAAAAAAACGCAAAAGCTTGGAAAAAAGCCGAAAGGCCGGAAAAGGAATGCGACATCAGTCGGCAGTTTATTGCAGGGGGCGCAAGGGTTGTGATGGCGCGCAAACGCGGGTGCTGAAACGTGCATGTTTGGGATGTGTGGACAGACAGCTCAGCACGTTGGTGTGCTCTTGTAGCGTGCTGGTAGCTGTACATCTATCGGCGACAGCCTCGGATTATTTGATGAACACAATCTGCGCCCGATACAAGACCGCCTGTCCACACGAGGATTCTTGGAAGGTGTGGTGGTGAGCCCGCCATGAGTGACAGACCAATCACCACCGTGAGACCGCCGTGTCCGCACAAGGATTGTTGGCAGGCCTCACTTCGGACGGGCGGCCCTTGTGTGCATCCACACCTTCACACTGGAATGCTTACAGCTCGAACTGTCGACGAGCAAGAGACAGGCGCGCCAGCGAGTCGTACTCGTAGATGATAAGCTATAATGTGTCGCCTGCTTTGAAGTGCACGCGTATCCTACGAGGCTTTGTCAGGGGGCACATAACAAATCTTCCGTCCAGCCGGCCAAACGCTTGCATGAAAGTGACCGCCGCAAGGAACGAGATGCGTGCGAAAGAACGCAGCAATCGGATAATTTCTATTTGCCAGGCGGCCCTGGCCCCAGCAGTTTTTTTTAAATTGTTTCATGCCGGATTTTCGGACTACTAGGCTCCTAGGCAACACGCCCACGGTGGAGTCCAGCTCAGAAGCTGGCGCTGAAACTAGAGTCAAAAAAGCGGGTTGTCGCTTTCGTTGTGGTAGCACAGCTACTGAGGCCAGACTCAACCGTGAGCGTCAAAAATTAAAAATGTAAACTCGGACGGGCCGACCGGTGCATATTTCGATCGAAAATACCCATTTCCCCTCAAGGAATCCCTGGCGCATGCTGACGAAATACTCGAGGGACTGCCTTGTGCTCATTTCGAAGGAGGCTAGAAGGGAGAAAACAATACAACTACGAAGTGGGTCTCTTTTTGTTGAACGCTTGCGCCCGCCACTAAACCCAGATTTACCTGTGTTTCGTGTGGGCTACAGCACATTTACCTCCTTTGATCTATCGCAACTGGCAGTCTCCTCAAGCATTTCCTACAAAGCGGGTGCTTTTACAAAAAAAAAAGCGCCGATCTACGCAAGATGAACTATGGTCGCCAACGTCGCATCAAGCCCGCGCTTCTCCGTGAATCCAACCTTGTAGCCCGACTGGCGAGCTGCAGAGAGAGTGGTGGTTGTGCATACGGGAGTCTCAATGAGCACGGGTCTCCTGACTCGACGACACTCTTCGAATGAAACGAAACAGGAGATAATCGTAGGAACCGGCCCCAGTGCGTTACACCGGTCCGGTGTGTACTTCGTCTTGGGTTTGGATGAGAGGGCATCCGATAAGACCGGTATAATATCCCCCAGTATACTAAGCTCATCCCCAGCACTACACAGACTGGCGATCCCCTTCAAAAAAAAAAAAGGGAGCGAGATCCGAAAGCACTGGCACACACCACGTTTCTGCTCGAGTTCAGGCTGGGCGGATGCTCCCGAGGCACCGAGATCCGTGTATCCATGCGAGTGTTGCGCTGCAGGGTGATGTTTTGTGCATGCCGGGCATCTCTCCGAGGCGGGGCGCACGAACTCCCGCATACACACGGCATGGTCTCACGTAGGGTATTACTAGTAGTAGCAGCCCGCTGTCCTTAAATATAGTTAACTGACGTTCACTTTTTTATTCGCAGCACCACGGCTGCACATGCCTGCGGCGTTGCGTGGTGCGAGGCGCTGGGGTGGTATGATGTCAGGCCATCGGACACTTTTGCTACTATTAGCAGTGTGCCCGTTCTGGCAAGGCAGCCCCGGCTGCAGGTCATTGAACCAAAAGCTCCGGCATCTTGGCAGGTGGGTGACGCCACCCTCCCTCCTGCGAGTTGCGCTGCGAGTTGCGGAGAAAGGGTGCTTTCCCCGGTGGGGGGAAGCACCCTCGCGGTCATCGCTGTACCGGGTCCAACACCAAGAACGATGGAAACGTCCCCCTGCCGTTCCAGACCGGCAGTTTTAGACTGTTACAGTATTTTTCTAGAGTGAAAGCTTTTCGTTCGCAAATAGCCTTCGCCACAAATGTGGGGGGCGGGGAGAGTCAAAAAAACCTTCACCCGAGACCCTCTTGAGATGGACTCATGTACATTCACGAAAATTCGTGATCCAAAGAGACGGGGTAGACAAAAAAAAGGGGGATGAAAAAGCTCCTTTCAGTAAAGGAGGGCTGTTGTCCCCGTCTTTTTCTTCTTTGGTGTGCGCTACTGAAAGGTCGTGATTTGATTCGTCCCATAACCATATGGGGGGAGATCAGGAGAAGCGCAGGAGAGGAAAAACGGGTAGGAAACAGTCAGAGCATCCCTTGAGTTTGGGTGAGTGATGGGCGTGACATGGCAGTGAACTGGCAAAACGTCCGATGCTCATTCTCCTACACATCCTGCGATAGCCATGTCCTCTGAAGCACCCCGGTGATAGTGCTCGCGCTGTGTCGGTTTGTGGAGAGTATTTTTGAAGACGCGCTTGCTTGCAAGCAAACAAAACAAGGTGCAGGAAGGAGCATTTCGACCAGTATTACTACTTTCATCCTTCGAGCTGTGCTTCGAGGAGTGGTCCAGTTTGCAAAGGCCCGGCGACGAACAACCAGAAGAAGCAAGGCGGGGGGCGGGATCATTTTTTGCAGCTGCGAATCTAAGCACAGCGGAGCGAAGACACTACAGGGACTCCTCACCCACTCACCTTTAGGGACACTTTGTTGCGACCAATGGGACCCCTTGGCCGTACAGTCTGCGCCGCAACCGCCGAAGAACGTAGAAGCCTTCTTGTGCTCGCATAAAGGAAGTGTCGCTACTCGTGCCAGATCTGTCCATGTCACCCCCTGCCGGATCCAGCTGCTGCCCTGTGAGCAGAAGGGCCGTGTAGAGAGGAAAGAGGTGAATGGCAACCGCTCCGATTCCTTCATTCACCAGTGGCAGGACCAGGCAACCGAGTTAGGCATCGAAGTCGACCCCACTGACTTGCAAGCCGTGTTGAGCACATAAACTTGTGGGCTGTGTTGTGGGTATTTGAGTTCCGACCCTCGCACCCCGTACTGCTGCGTTCAACAAGAGGTGAACTGACGCTGGGAGGAGGCACCTGCAAGCAGCATCAACTCTAACTAATGTTGAGACTGTTACAGGTGGGGACGTAAATCTCCGCATGTCGTTGTCGGCTTGAATGAAAATCGGCAAGAATCAGTTTTCTCGGCTAAATCACACATTGCATGTAGTTCTTGTACGGTTGTGTATATTACAGACCACCTTCCGATATTTACACCATTTGCAAGACAACCTTGGAGCCAGACGAGCAGTGTCGCGCCCGCTATGCAAGTTGCCACCCGCTCAGCACGACCCCCGCCTTGATGCTTTGAAATTGGGACGTGGCTTTGCAGCACCCGAGCAATCAGGAAGCTTCGCACTCCGGCACCTTCTGCTCGTTCGGGGAAGTGTCCCAACCGAGATTTGCTGGGGATCAGGTCCCCATTTCTTTTTGATACGGTCTTCTGGCGTGACAGCAAGGTTGGTTGCCTCGCTCTAAAAAGGGACAAGAAACCCCGAACGTGCGTTGTTGCTGCAGAAAATTTACTGAAACGGGGGGGGAGCGCTGGGTGCTTGGGAAAAGATTTCACCGATGCGAGGAGGAAGAGGCAATACCGGTCTTGATGCCACAAGCGTCTGGAACATAACAGCAGAGCATGTGAGCATGCGAGAGTAGCTGTATGTGGATGGTGGCGAGTACGTTTTCATGCTCAGAAAACACACTGGACAGGAAGTCCCTTCAACACAAAGACGGCCAGGGCAACTGACCGGAACGTGCTCGCAAGAACACCAAAAGTCCAACTACGCACGCACGGGGGACATGAAACAACGGGCGACAACACATACTTGCCTCAAAATCACGAGACGGGGTGGGATGAAAGGTCGAGGACCTACCATTTTAAAAAGAAAGTAGCTCAAATCGAGAGATCTTGAATGCTTTGGTAAAATGTCGTATACATAGCACGCGAAGCAACACAGACCAAATTGCCGCGGTATCTATGTCGAAGCAAAGTAACAGAGATAAGAGATGCACGTCTCCCTCGTAATAGTCACGAATGCACGACGCACTTGTTATGTACAATCACTTGTTATATGACAAGTGACCTAACAAGTGAAAATGTATAACAAGTGATTGCGTGTTATATAACAAGTGTTTGGTTGTAAGTCCTTAAGGAACCTGGTGTTGTGCCTACCTACGAGGGAAAATCTGGACTTCCCGCAGCCAGGACCACCGAATCCACAAAGAATTATGTCGAAAGCCAAGGTTGATGCAGCCGAACTCATGCCGACGTACCTGGCTTCAGACAGCCCATCAGATGATGTCAAACCTGTCCCAGAGCAAATTGAAACTGGTCTTGGTTTGTAGGAAAACGACAAAGTGGATTCTATATACCGTGATTGGAAGAGTGTTGAACCGGGTAAAACCTGAGACATCCCCAAAAATGGGCCTGGGTGTCCGCGCGCGCGCCCAGGTTTTACCCGAGCCTTTCTTTTCGGGGTTTGTGACTTATTTGAATGGCGTGACCCACATGGTTGTTCGCCTGCTCAAACCTCAGCTCGATCCCTAGGTGGTGTGAATTCTGGAAGATTCGGTTTTGGGTTCGGCTTCCTCTCGGGTACTGGTTCGTTTCGGTTTTGGGTCCGGTTTCAAAACCGAAACCGAAACGCCAAGAAGGGGTCACAAGTTCACGGGGTGGGTAGGTACCGAAAATAAGACGTACCGGAAATATGTACCGCGGACTCTGGAAGAAAGTTTTGTGACTTTTTCCAGTACGTTTTTTTTGTATACAAATACCGTTACAGTAATAAATTCGTGGGCACACCTGCATTTTTTGGGGCGGACTTCAATAAACAAATGTGACAGATGTTTGCCGATCACGTGATTTTTCTCGTAGGTAGTACAAACCCCAGGTTCCTTATGGAATTCCAACCAAACACTTGTTATATAAGCAATCACTTAATATCATGCAGGGTCAAAACCTTGTGTCTTTTTGAAACGCTCCCGCAGAGCCGATGCCTTGGGGGGGCCCGATGGCCCCCCAAAAAAAAAAAAAAATGGAAAAAAAAAAATGCTCAACTTCCGCAAAAATTACCGCAGTTTTTGTTCCAAGATTCAAAACCCAATTTTTTTCCGGAAATTTTTTTTTGGCCATTTCCAAAAAGACACAAGGTTTTGACCCTGCATGATATATAAGCAATCACTTGTCATATAACAAGCAATCACTTGCTACATCACTTGTTAGAAATATAACTAGTTATGTCCCAAAAAAAACAGCTAACAAGTGCGTCATGCAAGAGAACGCACGCCCCCCCCCCAAGGTACCTGTAAATCCAGGGTCTCCAGGGCCCGGGCCCCGGGCCCCGGGTTAGCGCTAGGGTCCAGATAGGGTCCAGGCCCACGGTAATCACGTCATCCAAGGATGGAATCTTCAATATTGCAGCTTCCACAACAAGCGGAGAGCAAGACGAGAAAAAATCAAGAAATAAACGTATTAAAATTTGATAAAAAAAGCTCACAGTCGTGCATTTACCCTATGGGCTGAGCGGGCGGAGGCTCTAAGGTGAAATGGTCAAAATGCCCTGGGAAAATGTGGGACAAAAACTTTCCGAATTGCGGAGTTTTAGGGATTCCGGCCCAAATAAAAATTTTTTTTTTCAACGCCCACCTTGCCACCTGTGACCTTGGGTGAGCCGTGGTACCCTTTAGGCAGCCAGCTAGACCTGTCAGAACCTGAAAACCTCCTTCAGGTTTCGTGGCTGTGTTGAAAAATACATTCCGAGGACGTTTTTGAACGCTTTTGAATCCGTTGAGCTCAAGGACAGTCTGGGGCCCTGGAATGGAATTGTAAACGAATTGCATCTCGTACCAGAGAGTTTTTCCTTTGGTAATCGTTCAGGGCCAAAAACCCTGGATTTTTTTCCAGGGCCCGGGCCCCGAGTTACTGGTATACCCCTGCCCCCCCCCCCTCCGATCAGCGACGAATGCGATAGTACGCAATAACCGCTGGTTGACAGGGTCTGACCTGAAAACAAGTACACGATAGTCAGGCACTCCCCGGGAACCACGAGCCTTCGGTATCAAACCAGGATGGATCCGACAACGAACATTCCCCCAAACGTACTTGCCCTGCAAACGCACCCGGTGACGGCGTCTTGTCGAGCGGGACGGCCACATCAAAAAAACGGACAAATAGGAAGCGCAAATTATTCACCGAGAGAAAATGTCGAGTTGATCGTTAGTCTGGAAAAATTCGACCCCACGGTAAGAAAGCCCGCATCCGGAAATCCCTGGCTGTTGTGCATGGCACGCCCTGTGATATGGGAGGATGGTTGGGATGCTGAAGGCGATGGAGAAGGGAAAACACAGTGGGTTCGCATGCAAAGACCTCGTGGCGGCGGTTGACAAAGAAGCCCGAGAGGTACGGCGAGACATGCGGGGAGGATTCAAAGCGGTGAGCCCGGCGAAGACCGTTGTTTGTCGTTACTTCAATGTAGCACCTCACGAGTGGATGTATGTCGCGAAAGGAAAGGGTGTGCTTCCACGCGACACATGCTTCCTTCTGATGTTCAGCTCGGGAGCAGCGCTTCTGCAAGGGAGCGCGAGCAGAAAACGTTCGAACGTGGGATGGGGGCGTTGCGCATGCGATACCTCGACAGACGATACTCTGATGTGGCAGCTCCTGAAGATGGACGTTTAGGCAGAAGTTTTAGTGACCATAACGACTGAAGAAGCAGTTGAAGCTGGTCCGGGCCACTTCACGACAGCGACACCACCGCGACACCACCCTGTGTGGTCCACAGACAGGATCGCAGGCGACTTCTACACAGGGACAGGGGTGAGCCTACATGTGTCGACTCGCTCAACGGTTCAGTGCGGGTAAACAACGTGTGTTCCCTACCTATTGATCGCTGGTCAGTGCTGTTAAACACGCCGACCTAAGTCGCGCGCTGTCAATTTTGTTCCTAAACCCAAAAGGTTTTGCGTGATTTTAGGTGTACTTTGGAGGTGGTTGCGCTAGACGCCGCACTCCTGAAAGCCCTCCCTACCCAGGTCCAAGAGAAATGTCTCCATACCAGCACGGAGCCACAGCGCGGATTACATCAGCCAAGGTTGAGCGTGGTGCAAGCTCTTACTGTTATCTGCAACACTGAGTTGGAGCTGTGGTATTTTGGTGGGATCGCACCCTCCTGACTGATGCTTTGTCCGCGCGTACGACCCTTGGACCTTGAGCGCTCGCTCCATAAATATATAGGCGGCGAATCGATGCAGAGCGAAATGGCCTGCACCGAAATCGCCATGTAACCCTCAGTATTTGAAAATGGGGGTTGGACTCGCAAAAGAGAAACGATTCGGACGAACGGTCAGCCGGACAGAGAAACACGGGCCCAGCAAACGGACTCTGTTCATGTAGCATGGTGCTGCGTGCTCATGTTATGCGACAGTACTCCGTTCGCATAGACAATGTTCAGCACGTGAGCCACACGTACGTATCCGGTGCGTGCTTCACGGGCACTGTGGAATGTCATCTGAACAGTATTTGCAATTCCGGCGAAGACAGTTTTAGTGAGAGTACGAGTTTCACGTCTCACCCTGCGCAGGAGATGTCGTGGGCCATTCGTTTCTGAGTATCTCCCCCCACATACTGTCTTCAAAAAAGGAGAGTTCATGAAATGAGGAGTATAGTTGTGCAAAAGCCTCTCTTGGGGGAGTGGGGGTTACTAGAAAACGTTTCGGGGTATCCCTTTTGTGCTCTTTTTCGTGCTTTATCATTTTTCCTTTCAGTTTTAGGTATTGATGGCGCAACACGTCGAACGAAAATGAGGAAAGGAGGAGGACTGTGCATACCACAGTTCGGAGAGAATGACGGAAAGAGTCTCGAACTCACCGTCGGCTACCATCGGTGGGCTGGCTGCGTCGGCAAACCCTGAGAAAAGGAAGGTTAGTGCTTCGTAGTTCAGAATAAGAACGTCCTAGTGTGGAGCGCAAGACCGCTGCTGTTTCCAGATATTCGCCAAGCCTTTCTGTTGTGCTTTTTTTTTCGCAAATGTAGTGCCGTTTCATTCAAAGGTGGAGCATCATCGATTTTTTGGTCGTCGGACTGCTGTCTAGACGGCTTTGCGAACAGTTTTTGCACTGAGTAGTAGAATCGCATGTAGCAACGTAAAGTGCACACCAACAACAAGAGAGCCACAGGCTCGGGTTTGCATGGGAAGCACGGAGCGCGACAGGTGACGGGGGAGCTGGTTGTGGTTCACTGTGTGTGTGTGTGTGTGTGTGTGTGTGTGTGTGTGTGTGTGTGTGTGTGTGTGTGTGTGTGTGTGTGTGTGTGTGTGTGTGTGTGTGTGTGTGTGTGTGTGTGTGTGTGTGTGTGTGTGTGTGTGTGTGTGTGTGTGTGTGTGTGTGTGTGTGTGTGTGTGTGTGTGTGTGTGTGTGTGTGTGTGTGTGTGTGTGTGTGTGTGTGTGTGTGTGTGTGTGTGGTGTGTGTGTGTGTGTGTGTGTGTGTGTGTGTGTGTGTGTGTGTGTGTGTTGTGTGTGTGTGTGTGTGTGTGTGTGTGTGTGTGTGTGTGTTGTGTGTGTGTGTGTTGTGTGTGTGTGTGTGTGTGTGTGTGTGTGTGTGTGTGTGTGTGTGTGTGTGTGTGTGTGTGTGTGTGTGTGTGTGTGTGTGTGTGTGTGTGTGTGTGTGTGTGTGTGTGTGTGTGTGTGTGTGTGTGTGTGTGTGTGTGTGTGGAATCCTACATCCTGTCCTGAGGTTACGTTGTCTTTGGTTGTTGCTGTCGTTGCTCAGGTTGCTGCGGCTCAGGCTTCAGTCGCAGAACAGCATAAGAAGGGAAAGACAAACAAAGGAACCCATCGAAACATTTCTTCTTGCGCAAGGAAACAAACAGACGAGCATCTGGCCAGTGCGTGATGGAGGGTGAATAGACCGCGAAAACGGCGCATCACAACAGAAGGGGAAGGGGGAGATACAAACAAGTAGGGGGCGTTCGAGCGGTGAGCCTGCTTGTGTTCGTGTGACTACCCCTTTTCCAACCTCGATTCGAGTGGTGTTAAGAAGGAGGCATCGCTTTCTCTGGACAGGATAGGATTCCACTAGACGCGCCTTCGGCGCTCAAGCAAGCTTGCTAGTATGTGTGTGTGTGTGTGTGTGTGTGTGTGTGTGTGTTGCGGACCCGTTTTAACGTGGTGCCTTCCTGTACGAGAGACGTCCACGCTTCTTCCGGTTTCACGTTACTGCAGATGCTCCCCCAGGCTGTGCGTGGGGGTCTGTGTTTTTCTGTGGGTGATGCCTTTGGCAGCAATGCACGATCTCCAGGCCGCCCGCTGTGCAATCACCGCAGCGTCCCAATCTGTGGGCAGGGCAGAAGAGCATTCGTGGTCGCAGGCCGTCCCCCTCACGGTGGTGCTGTTTGAACCGGCAACAGGTTTCCGCCGGCAAACGCTTCTTTGTACAGTCCTTGCAGCGTGGTTTCCGGTGTTGCACACATATTTCTCCAGGGCGGGATGTGTTCACCGCGTCTTCCGGTGCCTTCTTGGGTGGTGACCCTCTGCGAGGTCCAGCGCCTGTTACTCTCTCTACCATCTCCACTCTCTGTTTCCAGTTAGTCTTTCCTTGTTCCCATCCTGCAGGGTAGGCTTTCTCCGGCAGATAGGTTGCCGCCCACGTCAGGTGCTGCGGGTACAAGTTGGTCTCCGCCTGCGCTGTGCCCATCTTCTGCACATGTTCCCGTATGCCTAGGATCACCTCGTCCGTCTCATCCGAAAGTTGCGCCCGCCGCGACGCTCCCCTCACAACTGATCCTCCGACGGCAGTTAAGATCGTTGTTGTTGCTTGGTGGCCACTGAACCACTCCCCAGAAACGTCTGGAACTGAGCGAGGAGCCTGTCGGCCTCCCCGACATTTCTCGGACCCGTGGCGAAGAGATGTGCCTCCTCGGGAGGAATGCTCGAAGCGATGGCACGCCCCAGCTCGTGTCCGTCCCGAATTAGGAACAGCGAGTGTTCGATGGCGGCCTGTTTCCTCACGTCGACGCCCATATTGAGTGCGAGCGCAGCCGCCGCGCTTACTTGCGGTCGGCGCTCGGCTTCTTGTAGCCGGTGGTGTTGCCGGCCTTGTTGCTGTTGGCGCCGTCTGGGCTGCGACCCCTGCTGTTGTTGGAACTGCGCCTGCCCCAGCGAAAGTTGGCCGACGTCGTCGGCCGACGTGCGCGGCCTCCGTCTCCCGAACGGGGGCGCGTACGCTGCGTCTTCGACGAAGTTGCAGCAGTCTCGGCCGCCTGCATCGCGCGCTTCAGGCGTTGTGGCAGCTCGTCCGGATCCTCGAGCGCGTCGGCGTACGCGTCCGCTGCCTGGTAGCCCAAGCGCTCCCTGACGCGCCAGTACTCCATGTACTCCGCTGTTCTGGTCAGGACGGCGGAGTCGTCGCGGCCTTCCAGCAGCATCCTGGTCAACGCCACCAGCTGACAGTAGGCCGTGGATGCCGGGACGTTTTCCGGCGCTCGCCTCTCTAGCTCCGTCACGAGGAGCTGGGGAAAAACCGGCTCTGCGTCTGCGCGGTCCGGCCACGAGGCACCATCGTGCACTACGGCCCGAACGTCGGCGGCGTCGAGCGCGGCGCGATGAACTGCACGCGCAGGCTGTCGGCTCTCTTCCAGGGACACCTCGGGTCGGCCAGCAGTCGTGGACGGGTCCAGGCGCACTCGCGGAGCAGCAGTATCCACAATTCGCCAATGTCGCGCAAGGGCACGGTGTGGAAGGGAAACGGGGTCCGAGCTCCCAGGGAAACCGAGAAGCGCGCTCTCGTCCTCGACGACGAGAACCATCGCGGTGACCGCACCGTCCGTCAGCAGCAAGCCCTCCTTGAGCCCGTCGAGCCGCTCCGGCAGGGCGGCCGCCTGGGCCGCACCTGCAACCTGGCCCTTGACGACGTCGAGCTCCTTCCTCACCTCGTCAAAAGAGGCGGATAGGCGCTGCACCAAGCCAACCATCACCGCCAGCTGTTGCGATACGTCGCCGCCGCCGCCTGAGGAGGAGCCTCCCGTCTGGGATTCCGGTGCCGAAACGTCGCTGCCTCCCACCCCGGCCGTGCTAGACCCCGTCGCCGTCGCGCTCGACGCGGCCGTCGAGGCCACCGGCGCGTCCTTCGACGGTGCTGCCTTCAACTCGGGAGGCGGGACGGCGACCCGATTTTCCACCATGGCGGCGGCCACCTTCTCCGCCTTCTTCTCCCACAGGGCGTAGAGGATGGCCACGGCCCTGACAGGCTCCAAAGCGGACAGGGAGCTGTACGGCACGCCGAGCAGGTCGACGAGTGTGCAACACTGGGTCATCGCCGCATCCGTAACGCCCCCAAAGTGGGTTTCGCAGAACGACGCGAGAGTCTGCGTCGGGAGGTTCCGGCGCGAATCAGGTACAGCGCCCGTGCAGCGTTCGAAAGGCGCTACCAACGCCGACGGGAAGTTAAAGTCATAACGCTCCCGGACAGGCAAAGGAGACCGCGCGGCGGATGGCATATTGGAAACGGTGGGGGAAGGGGGAGTACAAACAGCGGAGAGGGAAACAGCCTGGATGTTTGCGTAATACTACCCCTGTCCAACCTCTTAAAGAGTGGAACTAGGAGGCATCGCGTACGTCAAATGGTGGAAACGGAAAACGGGATTCCACTAGACGCGCCTTCGGCGCTCAAGCAAGCTTGCTAGTATGTGTGTGTGTGTGTGTGTGTGTGTGTGTGTGTGTGTGTGTGTGTGTGTGTGTGTGTGTGTGGGTGTGTGTGTGTGTGTGTGTGTGTGTGTGTGTGTGTGTGTGTGTGTGTGTTCGGTATATCGCTCACGATTGTACCCGGCTCAACCCTTAGACTATGAATTCTGCTAGGTTGGGGAACAACATCCATCCATCGATCCAAAAACAATGTCGCTTTTGCTGTCACAAGCCAGTTATCGCTGTGGAAACTTTACTGACAACTCCCGCTTTACCGAAAGATCGTCCGCCCCATTCCGGATAGCCCTCATAAACCGTGACAAAAAAAGACGAGAAACAAGACGTGCGGGGTAACCTTCCAGGAGGGCGATCGCGAGCTCCAAATTATGCTTCGACGAGCCTTGTCGCATGCACGTCTCACCCGAAGATAAGGCCAGCTCTCTCTGTGAACGAGCTTGGCCGTGACTAGGTGCGGACACCGCCACCTTAAAGCGCATACTCTCTCTTCCTTCCTGAAGCCTCCTTCCGGTGCTGTCGCCGACAAAGTGCAAGAATAGGGTCCTCTCTTCCGAACAAAAAACGAGCGTCCAGACACGGATTAACGAAAAACGGCGAAAGCATCACAGGAAAATGCAGACCTGCCGGCATTGTCCGCAGCGCGCCTCTCGCGGCGAAGCGCAACATAGTTGCTGATAACTAGAAAGCCCGCCCTGTTCGGCTTCCGACACCCCCTTTTCCTTCAGAGCGTGGTTCAGTTGCGATATTCAAATTGTACGTGCAAATCCTAGTTCGTGTTTAGACAGAAGACTGCCTTTAGTGGGTCGTGGTCAAGTCCGCTTTAGATAAGATGTCCTGTGATCCTGTGAAATGATGGCTCCAATTTCATGCTTTATCTCGCTTCATCCACTCGTATGGGTCTCTATCTCACCCCGAATATTCCTTGCTTTTCACGGATGTCCTCACTTCGACTGATATATTTCCCCTTGCAGTTGTGAACGGAGCGAGTTGTGAATAGGCACAAGGGCGCGACCGCACTGCTGGAAAGCAGCGTGGACGGACACGAGGCGCAACGAGCCAGAAAAAGAGAGCAAGCGTGGCTGTTTGTGGATTTCGTTGGCCGGCAGCAACCCCTGAAAAACGCATGGTTGACAACAACGGCAGCGAACTTTCACTTTAAAAAGGAAAGCTCGGCCGTTTCTTGGGACTTCGTTGCGTGGGACATGCCCGCTCTCCAATGACTCCCGCGAACTCGCGACGCGACAACTATGCTGGCCGGTCATGTGACAGCTAGAAGCAGAAGCAGAAGGGAAGGTCAGCACGTCAGCTACGGAATGCTCGGATGGATGTCGTCGGATGTCGCTACTTCATGATTGACGGCACCCGCTGGACGAGCGGTCGGTGGCAAAGCCGAAAAGGATCGCATTTCGATCTCGTCGGTGCATCGGTCCACTCATGGCAAACGGCATACACGTCCCAGGCGGAAAGCCGCCGGAGGCAGTTGCTCCCAATGCCGACCAACGGGTCAAGCGGGCTCGTGTACCTGATGGTCCGGAAAACAGCGGGACAAACAAGCATACAAGAACCGAACGCATTCGGTTTTGCAGCAACCTGCATGGCAAGATCAGACGCATGTAGGATACCGGGGCCGGTTATGAAGAAAGACGGATGATCCCTCCCGAGCACACCAGCGGTTGCCCCACCGACGGACGCACCAATGGAAAGCCAGCATTTTCGCGCAGTGCACGCGACATGACGACACAGCTGGATGCACAGAGCAACCAAACAATGCGCGCGCTCCAAACGGCAGGACACCACGACCCCCTGCGCCACCTCCACTAAGTCAAGCCACAACTGCGAAACGACACACCGGATCAGCAGGTCGTGCGCTCGCTCAGCGGATGCCATCGTGGTCTTGGACACAGGTTTTATGACCGCATACACGCGCTGAGGCAAAGGCAGGAGCCCGATAGACAACGGGCTTTTCTGAGCTGCGGCGAGCATTTTTATCAGAGAAGGGAGGCGGTGTTCAAAAGCCCTCGCGAGTTTGACCAACACCCGGAGGAGCGACCCCCACGCATCACCGGCAACGACTTGCGGTTCGTTTGGTGCTGTGGGCGTAAGAAGGGGGAACGTGTGCTCTTCTATGCGAGCCACCCGCACCAGGAAACAGTGGGAGTGGCCGGCCGCCTTGGTGATCTGAGCGAACACGCCGATCAGGTCATCGTACACACCTTCGAGGCTGTGTAGGAGGACCTGGCCGTTCCCGGTCTGAACTAGAGTTATTTTGCTGGAAAGGGGGGCGCGAGGAAGCCCGTCTACCGCAGCAGTATTCTCCGGCCCAGCGGACGCGGAAATCGGCAGCGACTCAGTGATGATCTGCTCTCCCGTGCCGGGAAAGCCGCCACCCGGAACCATCAAGTCCGGGAGCCGCGCGGGGAACTGTGGGTCTCTAAGAATGGAAACGTACGTCAAGCGCACTAAATCGGTGGTGGAAACCGGATCGAACGGCTCCTCGTCAGATACGAGTTCAGACGAAGGTGGAAGACACGCGGTATATGACACTTGGTCCACCGGAAACCGCTCTTGAAGGATGAAGTAACTTGGTGAGAAGCCATGTGGATCGGAGGTTGTTGGGTCCTGCCAAACGACGTCAAGAAAGTTCCGGCCTTTGATAAGGTACGAAAGCGTTTCATCGATGGCGGCAACGCCGCTCGTCCCGTTGCTGCTCCATGTACATGCGATGGAAGCCAAGGCCAACGCCCGGTCTATTCCGGGGCCGATAAAGTAAAAGGGAGGTGTGGATCCTGCACAGAGAACCGTTCCCTTTGCGGCTGCGAAACGGCAGTTGCCGAGGAACCGCCTCACCATTTTGGCGACAGAAGTTCCTGCGGTAACCGCGTTCCCAGTTGCAGGGGAGAATAAGGCGACCACACGGTTGACCGACAGAGAGCAAAGGCATCCTCCTAGCCGGTTCACCTGCTTGACTACCGTGTCGGAGACCATGCCAAAGTCTTCCGCGCCTGCGGTGAACGCGAGTGCAAGGACATGTGCCTCGAACGACGACTCTCCCCCGGCCACTTGTTGCATCAGCTTTTTCCGCTGCTGCTGCTCCAAGGGGTATACGTCGGCGTTCTGGCTCATGGCCCCCGGTGCCCCCCCAAATTCATGAGGCGGCGGCCGGCCGCAGAGCGCGGTTTTCGCGCCGAAAACCTGCCCGAAAGCTTCGAAAACGGACGCGAGGGCACCGTCGCGCAGTCTTTGGTACTGGTGGGTCAGTGTCAGGCGCAGGCCGACGGGGGCACCCCGGCCCCGGATCATCTTTGCCCGCAGAATCGTGACGCTGTGGTGTCTGGAGTCCCGCCAGATGCCACGGAAGACCCCGCGCACAGCCTCCGGCGGGCCCTCAAGTGTTTGGAAGAGAAAAGGGGGGTTGTAGAGCAAGTTCCCGGAAATGCTCAGCCCCTCGTTCTTCGCAGAGTAGGCTACAAGGGACTTCACGTCGGTGTCAGTGACCCCGACGGCCTGCGTAGAGCAGTACATGAGCTGAGCGATGGGTCGCAGCGTGGCGGCGGCCGTGGCAGCGGCCGTGGCGGCGGCATGGGTCCCCCGCTCCTGGTTCTTGACGACGCGGGCGACCGCGGAAAGGAACTTGCCCTTATTGGCGGTACAGAGGAGGTGCGATTCGAGCTTGCTCTTCTTGCCGTTGGGGCGGCGGTCGGCCTCTGGGTCGGGCGGCGGCGGTGCCGGCTCCCCCTGGAACCTGATCTCTGGGCAATCACCTCTCGGTTTCAGCTCAGGAACCCCGTCCGCGTACGAAGCCGCTCGCGCTGCGCGGCGCCGGTGCATGTTGTCGAATATGGCACGTTCTTCCAGCTCCTGCTGCTGCACCGACATCCGCCCATCCCTTTCGAAGGCCCCGAGGGTGTGCTCCAGATACGAGCGGACTGCTACGACGATGGACGCGGTGATGAGAAAGTCTTCCGGGCGCAGCCACCGGTGCCGCTTCGACTTAGGCTTCTCTTTCTCATTGTCGCGGCGGGAAGGTCGCACCTTCGGGGGAGGGCCCCCCACGAGGTTGATGTCCGGCGGCGACGGTACCGACATCGGCGCATCGTTTTTAGAGTTAAAGTTCGCTTGTTCTTTCTGCACCCTCCTCAACGTCCTGCTCATAGCACTTGGTTCGTTGTCAAACGGACGTCATTTTTACAAATTCCGGCAGCAGTGTTTCCATAGCAAATGTTCAGCAAGAACGAGGAGTGCTTCGTAGCTGGATTGCAGATTTTTCAGACTGCGCGCAGTGCAGACGCCTCATCGAAGCAGAGTTTTTTCGTGTGTCGTTCATGCCATAATGCAGACAGGCAATAGGCGAACGAATGGAGAAGGCAGAGCCAAGCCACGTCGCTGCGAGGAGCGGAAGAAGAAAAAGCATTGCTTTCAGACACCGTCTTTTTCCTCTTTTTGGCTGCGTAGCAGCAGCAGCGAACTGGAGGGGCAGAGATTGGAGACTATTTTACGAGAAGGGGTGAATGAAGTCAAATTGGTTCGATTTCGTTTCCGAATTTGTGTTCTTGTTTTGTTTTCCGCTCTTATGTTAATAGGATCTACGGGTACGCCGGTGCAAACACACGACAAGCGAGCTGCCAAACTTGCAGCCCCGAACCAGCATAATATGTCTCGCTTGGGAGGGCCGTGGGTGCCAAAAAATGACTTCCTCGATTCGAGACGAGGGGGAGCTCAGTCGTGCAGTCGTGAGGCCATAACACGGTACTGCGCACCCTGAAGCGCGCGAGGAAGGTTGCACAAAATGAACAGGGTTCCGGCTGTTCGCTGTTTGGTACGTCCGGATAGAGACGAGAAGCAGTCTTAGTTGAGGGCCAACACGCAGGCGACTCCTCTCTTGATCCAGTGGGACTCTGGCTGCTCCGTCGGGATCTCGAGAGGAAGGACAAAGTTGGTTGAGTGTCCCGTCGTGGATAGGGTGCCTGCCCGGGCCAACGTCTTGTACAAAGGGCAGATGTACTGGTTCTCCGGCTTTTTTCGCGATCTTTCGGGCTGGAACCAAACTTCGGGCATCGTCGTGAACAACTCCTTCGGCCGCGACTCGATGATCGAATTCTTGTTCTTGTCCCAGCGGGCGCCTTCGATGAATAGTCCGTCCACATACGCGCCCTTGTCCGGATGGGTCAAATTGCTGCCATCAGCTACCAGAATCGTGTTGAAACTGATCGTGTCAATGGACAGGCCCTCCTTACGGGCGAAGTTCTGCTTCGTGCCGGTGAGGAACGCCTGCGGGAAGTAAAACCCGGACAGCCAGAACACCACAGGGGTCCCCACCTCGTACCAGTCCTGTGTTTGTGTTCACGTTGTTTCATTTTCCGCGAGGTTTGCTGGTTGGTTGAAACCCCAGCAAAATAGCAGTAATACGTGTGCCAAACACCTTCTGAGTATTTTCGCGTTTTTTGAATAAATTTGGGCCTCGCTACAGTGTGTGGCTCGATGGCTCAGAATGGCTGAGATTTCGAAATGTTTTTGTGTTTCCGACGATCAAATACAATTCCGACGATCAATTACAATTGAGTTCAATTGTAATATAACGATACACGGCGTGGAATTGGGGGGTCTCAGACCCCCCCCAAAAAACACTAGTGTATTACAATTGAAGTGCAGCTTGCCTGTTAGAAACACGTTGTTGTCGTGACTAAATGACACAGTCACGGTGACAGTGTGAGTACAATGCAACCCCGAGCAAAAACTGAAGGGAAAACCTTCACACAACAAGCGAAAGGTTGGAGCCCGCAGTTAGGACTCCGAGCCCTGATTTCTCGTGCACCGGGTCGGAAATACCCAACTGGTGCATGCCGTGGGTGTTTCCACCAACACCTGGCAAGACTCCTGCCAAGACTCTTGGAAGAGAGTACCTTAACTTGGGCCGAAGGTTCACTTTTTCTGGGGCTGTTGCTCAGTATCAGAGTTTCCAACAGCATGGCGACCGCAGTCCGACGAACTTACTGCTTCTCTTTTGGAGAGAGAGCGCTGGCGGCAGACGGGAACCACTGATAAATCTGGGGCTAACAAGATGTCCCATCCGATGGGCCATCGCCCCCATGCCGGGCCACGGTCACGATTGGCAGTGTCTCCGGCTGGCTCCGAAGTCAACTCCGGACCTGGCACAGCAGCTCCGGAGCCACCCCCACACTGCGATTGCCGGCCCATTGCCATGTTTGTGCTTCATGATCCCCCGCACACAGCCAGCTCCAAGAATTTGGCACGAGCAACGGCATCAGCGACATCATCATGTCAAAACCTTAGGAAGCCCCGGGTTCCAAAACCTCGTTTTAAGATTTCTTCTCCGCTTTGGAGGTCTAACATGACTTTTCCAAAAAAAGCCGAAACGAAACCGGCCCTGAAACCGCCTCACTGGCTGGCTCACACTCAACGGCAGTGCGAAAGTGTCAGCCGTACAGTAACATTACAATTCAATTGTATTATACGGTTGGGATGCGCCGATTCCCCGAAAAAAAAGTTCAATTGTATTATACGGTTCAATTGTATTATACGGTTCAATAGTAATTAGCCCCCCCCAGTAGCCTCATCCGAGGTGAAGTCCTAAATATGACGTTTGAAACTTTTTTTGCCCATTCTATTACTATTTCAAACTTTTATACCATTCTATTACTACCCCCAAACTTTTATACCATTCTATTACTACCCCCAAACTTTTATACCATTCTATTACTACCCCCAAACTTTTATTCCATTCTATTACTACCCCCAAACTTTTATACCATTCTATTACTACCCCCAAACTTTTATTCCATTCTATTACTACCCCCAAACTTTTATACCATTCTATTACTACCCCCAAACTTTTATACCATTCTATTAGTAGTGGTTTTGTTCGGCGATATAGCGTAGACTCCAGAATCCAGCACCGTGCTGCGTGCACGCGTACTGACTCGTATCTGAGCCTGATTAGCGTCAAACTGCGGAACTACAGGATTGGAGTGGGATTCCCACGGAAGCTCCCTCCAGGGTGGAGTCGGGGCAAAACAGAATGTCGGGGTCGTCGACTCCGCAAACGAGAGACCGAAACCACTTAGACTCCGTGCTGGCAGTTTGAGATTTCGTCTTTGCTTAGAAACTTGCGGCAAAGCAAAAAGGGGCCTCTTTGTTTCGTGCGGTGGGACAACGCTTCAACGTTTTCGGTACTGACGCCAAGTGCTGGGACACCAACCAAATGGTACAAAAATTTGGGGGGGGGATAGAAATAGAATGGTACAAAAGTTTGGGGATAGTAATAGAATGGTATAAAAACTTGGGGATAGTAATAGAATGGTATAAAAGTTTGGGGATAGTAATAGAATGGTATAAAAGTTTGGGGATAGTAATAGAATGGTATAAAAGTTTGGGGATAGTAATAGAATGGTATAAAAGTTTGGGGATAGTAATAGAATGGTATAAAAGTTTGCGATAGTAATAGAATGGTATAAAAGTTTGGGGATAGTAATAGAAAGTACTTCGCCCCTCATCCACCGCCACTTTCCTCCTTTTCGTGCTCCGTTTGTTGTCGCTGTCGCGCTTGCGCGAGTTGCGGGCTCGCTCATGCTGGCTGGCACTCGTTTTCGTCATTTTATTACGGGTGCAACAGGAAATGTAGAAACCTTGTGTTGGAAATGTTCCGTGTGTAAAACTAACTCACAACCGAGAAAAAGGTGAACCATGGGTTTTAAGCCCCAGAAGGGGTCAAATCCCATTCACGAGCATTCTCAAAACTTTTTGCCCATTCACGAGCATGCATGAACTTTTCGCCCATTCACGAGCATTCTCGAAGTTTTTGCCCATTCACGAGCATGTTTTAACTTTTCGCCCATTCACGAGCACTGCCATTCCCATTCACGAGCATGATTTTTTTTTTAGCCCATTCACGAGCATTCCTCGATAGTTTTAGCCCATTCACGAGCATAGCCTAACTTTTTGCCCATTCACGAGCATGCTTCAAACTTTTTGCCCATTCACGAGCATGCTCAAAACTTTTTGCCCATTCACGAGCATGCTCAAAACTTTTTGCCCTTCACGAGTATTCTTATTTTTTTTGCCCAATCACGAGAATTCAAGCATAACTTGCCATAAGTCAAATTGGCTCAAGCTACCGAGTGCACATTACACGTGTAGGCGAGTTCAAACTTTCAGCCGTTCAGCTTAGAGCAGGATCAGTTCAATTCTGTCGCTCCCATTCGGTGATACGGATCTCTCAACAGCTCAGTCGTGCATGTCATGACTGTCCAGTTCTGTTTTGTGTTTCCGACGATCCCGTTTTTCTCAATTACGTTTCCTTCTTCAAGTGTTTCCTAATAGTTTTGCGTCGCCGACCATGATGAAAGTCGGCCCGTTTAAAACGGCGTTTTGGGTATTACCGTACTTTGGGTATTGACACCGGCCTGCTCTGACAGATGTATTTCGACCTTTGAGTTTTTTTCTTAGCCACATGCAATGTGTGAGGAAACTGAACTGCCCAAGTAGGACCTTCTGATCATGATCATTTGCCAAATTTACCACCTGAAACCACGTCCAGGATTTGGCTCAGGGTAGTGCGGTCAAAAAAAAGTGACGTGGCTCTTATTATTTACGCACAGCCGTTTGTTTGTGCGTATGTGTATCACCTGTATGGTAATTTCCACAGTACGCTGCCAACCGTCACTTTTTGATAATGACAACCGCGGTTGTTACCATAAAAAAACTTTCCCTTTCTACGTTTTCCTACTCTCGCGGTGTACGGTTTCCTTGTTTGGTCATTTGAAAAATCGAATCTCGAGTCCAAGAACTACTGCAACTCACTGACTTAGAGCAAGTTAGACACATCCTGAACAGTACCCCTTGCAGAACCAGGATTGAACCAGGATTGTGTTGTCGTTGACTGAGAATCAAGGGAGACAAGCTTTGAGATTTCGTCGCGAGGTGACCCCTCGCCCGCTAAAATGCCCCCTCTCGGGCTCACCCCCTCGCCATTTTTTTTCGCGTCAAAGTTCCTGTTCTGGCCCTCGGCTCCCTTTGTAAAAAGGTTGAGCTCTGGGCCGGTGCGGGAGCTTCCCGGCGCGGAGAAGAATGGAGATGGCCATGGTCACCTTTACCACTTTTTCTTCATCGGGTTTGTTAGGCTGCCGCATATTAGGCATGAGCCTGTGCGGTCGCAAAGCCGGGAACTTTGCCATTATAGTCCACGATTCTTACTGGGGGGGGTCGAATACAAGAGGTACCTCTTCTATTCGGCGTGCCGATCCTGCAATTTTCCCGAAAAAGAAATGGAAAAAAGTACCGCAAACCCGGAAACCGCGGGAACTCCCTTCTTCTTGAAAGACGCACGTAATTTGTGGTCCCCGGGTCTATTTTTCACGGTTCTCTTCATCGGAGCTGAACGCGAGCACAAATTCGCCGGAAAAGGTCTGCTGCACGGGCCTGCAAAGAAATGTCACCAACCAGTGGGTCGATTTCCGTCCTTTCCATTGCAAACCTGTGGGTTCCACGCCCGGTGCCCCGCATCTGGTAAAGACCCACGAACCACGCACATAATTCTTGGTCCCCGGGTCTATTTTTCGCGGTTCTCTTCATCGGAGCTCATCGCGATCAGAAAACCGTCGAAAAAGGTCTGTTATGCGGACCAAGAAAAAATCCAACTTTTTTTCCAGATTTCCAAAATGCCTCTTGTATTCAAGGTACCTCCTGACTTCGACCCCCCCCAGTAAATTTTGCCATTATAGTCCATGTTCCTTAGATTTTGCCATTATAGTCCAAGCCCTTAGATTTTGCCATTATAGTCCACATTGTTAGATCTGCAGTCCTGTCCGCTGTGACCAAGATTTTGGGCAAGTTTGGGACCCAAGTTTGGGACCCAAGTTTGGGACCCAAGTTTGGGACCCAAGTTTGGGACCCAAGTTTGGGACCCAAGTTTGGGACCCAAGTTTGGGACCCAAGTTTGGGACCCAAGTTTGGGACCCAAGTTTGGGACCCAAGTTTGGGACCCAAGTTTGGGACCCAAGTTTGGGACCCAAGTTTGGGACCCAAGTTTGGGACCCAAGTTTGGGACCCAAGTTTGGGACCCAAGTTTGGGACCCAAGTCTGCAACATGCTCGTGAATGGGCAAATATTTTGAAGCATGCTCGTGAATGGGCAAAAAGTTTTGAGCATGCTCGTGAATGGGCAAAAAGTTAGGCCATGCTCGTGAATGGGCGAAAAGTTAGGCCATGCTCGTGAATGGGCGAAAAGTTAGGCCATGCTCGTGAATGGGCAAAAAGTTTAAGGTGCTCGTGAATGGGCAAAAAGTTTGAAACATGCTCGTGAATGGGCAAAAAGTTAAGCCATGCTCGTGAATGGGCAAAAAGTTAACCATGCTCGTGAATGGGCAAAAAGTTAACGATTGCTCGTGAATGGGAATTGACCCCCCCAGAAGGTCAAAATGGGGGTTGAAAATGTGTCTCCACAGTCGGGCAAGTCGTCAAAAACCCCCAACTGGCGGAATTGATAATTTCACCGGCGCGGCAGTGGAACGTGGAGCCTCCAGACTGGAGTCCAGTCTCGCCACGCGCCGGCCTTAGCCGAGCGCACGTACTTGCTCGATATCAGCTCCGATCAATCAGTTGGTTTATTTTTTTTTTTTTTGGAGCGCGGGACACTGTACAAGCCATGTTGGTACAGCGGGGCTACCGGTATCCGGTTGCTTCCGGAGCGGGAGCCCAAAAAAATGCTTTTTTTGGGGGGGTAATTATTTTTTCGGGGGTTCGCGTAACCCTTCTTTTCCGGAAGATAACGTTATCTTTTCTTTTCTCTCTGGCGCTCTTTTTCTCTCTATCTCTCTCTTTGGCTAGCAAAGCGACTATTGCGACCGACACCACGACCACACCCGTAATGAATGTTTTTTTTTTTTTTTTTTGGAGCGCGGGACACTGTACTTGCCATGTTGGTACAGCGGGGCTGCCGGTATCCGGTTGCTTTTTTTTTTTTTTTTTTGAAGTATAGAGCTCACTAGGACAACAAACGGAGGCTGGGCCTTAGCCTTTTGAGAGGGAAACATCGGGAACATGAATGTACCTGGCCATCCTTTAGCTCCGTTAGGTCGGGAGGAGGAACGGTTTCCGGGGTGCCTTGTTGTCGGCTCCGGTTAGAAGTCCGGTTGGGGAGCTTCTTTCTGGCTCGTGCCGTGGCCCGAGAGGGGAAGCTCAGGGAGGGAATGCTGGAGCAGTTGCACGCTCTTTCGTTTTTCTTGGGGGTGGTTTCCTCCCCGTGTGTCGCCTCTTGCTGTGGTTTGCTTGGGGCTTCTCTGCTGTTTTCGTGCGGTTCTGCCCCAGCATTCTCGTTTTTCGCACGAGCGCTGCGGCGGAGTGGGGAGGAAGTGATGGATGTAAGAGATGGAATGTGAAAACGGGAAAAAGGAGTAGATAAGAGGAAAAAGAAGGAATGATTAAATGATGATGGGATGATGAGGCGTAGAGGAGGGTGTGAATGGTAGAGCAATAGCGGAGACAAAAAAAATAAATAAAAAAAAGGGTTTCAAACGTACTGTCGCCTTAGAGAGGCACATAGTACGAGTGACATAGAAGGGAAGGAAATAGAGGGGTGTCGCTAATCTTTAGGGCGGTTTGTGCCTCTGCTTTGCTGTTTTGACACTGCTTTTCCTCTCATCATGCTGAGATTGTTGTGGTGCCCCCGAGAGCGTCAGTCTTGTGATATTTATGATGTTAAAAGTAATAAAATCAACAATAAGAAAAGAATGGGTTGCGGGGACGGGGGCGAGGAGGGGATGAAGGGGGGAAGTCAATTAGGCCCATTAGTCTCTTATGTCTCTGCATGCTTGGGTCGTGCTGCGCCCTCCGTGTCTTTTTTTTTTTTCTCCTGTTTCCTTGGCGTCGTCCCTTCTTTTTTTTTGTTCGTGCACTTTCAAGCATGCCGTACATACATCTGGTGTTGGTCTGGGCCCTCACCTCCTGGGTGGTGGGGCGGAAGAGACCCGGTGCCGTTGTGGGGGCATTTGGGAGATAGAATCGCAAGGAGGAGATTGAAAGACGAAAGAAAAAAAAAAAAAAAACAGAAATTCTTGGTTCGTCTTGGCGGGCGGCGGGAGCTTCGCTTCGGCTTCTCTGGCGCGGCTCGCCTTCGGAGTCGGGCGCTCTACCGGGAAGGCGCTACCCTGACCCCCCTTCAGCCATTGCGTCGTCTCGGCGGCTCGACAAGACCGCGTCCGCGAACTCCTGAGGTACCAGCCCTCGGCTGGCAAAGTATCCCAGCGCCAGGTGCGGGTTCTTTCCGACGACATGTCGTGTCGTTCGGTCCTCTGGTGCTAACCCGGCCAGGTCCCAGTAGGCCGTGGCTGTGGGGCACCCTTCGATAGCATGCGCGAGCGAGTACTTCGCTCCGCACTCGCTGCAGAGGCCGTCGTGCGTCCTTGCCGTGCGTCCCCGGACGTATGTGCCGGCCAGGGGGGAGTTTCCTCCAGTCTGGGCGAAGCCGTACACCATTGGGGACGCACCCACCCTCAGCGCCGAGATGGCGGCCTGTTCCTGCCGGCTCCAGCGTTTGTCGACTGAAGGTTTCGGACCCGGCGACAGGAGGTGGTACGGGTGGGCTTTCAGCTTCTGACAGCGGTACTCCTTTCTCCCCTTCTTCACGATCGCCTTGACCATGTCGTAGTCGATCACGGGTTTTGCTGCGGGGAGGCCGTGCGCCTTCGTCGCTTCCTCGTCGGCGCGCTCGTTGCCTGGGATCCCGCAGTGGCTGGGCACGTATTGGAGATACACCTGCCACCGTGTCGCGAGGATTTTGAGGGCCCGCCACGCAAGTCTCTCAAGGACGCCGTTTCGCTGATGATCTTTGAGCGCGGCGAGAGCGGACTGCGAGTCGGTGAGTACCAGTAGAACCCGCCTGTCGCCGGGAGCCCACGAGCAGGCCTCCATGAGTGCCACGACGATCGCTCTCAGCTCGGCGAGGAAGCTCGAGTGGCAAAGACCGATGTTCTTCGCGAGCGTCGTGAGACCTTCCTTGGTCTCTACCACTATGCCGTACGAGCCCTGTGGGAGGCCGTCGGCAGGGGTAGTCAGGGAGCCATCCGTACAAATGGTTACGTCGGCGGGAGGGAGCCTGCCGATCTTCTCCTCTGCCGCTCGGCGATTTCTCGCAGCATCGCCGCTCTTCTTGAACCCGCCGTCCAGCTTGCATCCAATGTGTATCGTCGGAGGCGCTTCCCACGGTGCGAAGGAGTTCGTGCACTGTGTCCGTACGATTTTCGCTTTCGCGAGTCCTGTTGTTGCGGCCACCTTGTCCGTCTCCTTTTGCCACCTGTTTGAGGTCCCGGCGAGCCTGTCGGAGGGAGCTCGAGCCGAGCGTAGCAGGAGCTGTCGAACCCGCGTCGCTTCGTAGGCCGCCAGAGTCGCGAATGGCTGGAGTCCAGCCTCGGCATAAACCGCCTCTCTCTTCGCGCTCAGGGGACACCCAATGACGTACTTCGCTGCCTTGTAGTGCAGCGCTTCCAGGTCTTTCCCCGTCTGCCGGGGGACGCTCAGGCCCCAGACTCCCACTCCATACGTCCACGCCGGCTGTACGTAGGTCTGGTATGCTTGCCTGAGTACACCGTACGTGTTCCCCCACGCCGTGTTCGCCAGCTTGTGCAGGAGCAGCGCGCGTATTCGGAATCTCTTCTTCGCCTTTTCCGCCTGCGCCACAAACTGCCAGCTGTCGTCCAGGGTGATCCCGAGTAGGGGGTGCGACTTCACGAACTTCAGAGGCATTGCGAACGTCGCCGTCTTGAACGCGATGCTTTTCTGCTTCTTAAGCTTCGCCTGCGAAAACGGCTCTCCGTCCACTTCTCGCAGATACCACCCTTTCAGGTTCTGGCTGTCGGCCGATGCCTCTTCCGGGGTCTCGCTGCAGAGCCCGGTAGGTCCTACCACTTTCAGAATCCTCTCGACCCTCATGCGGACTCTCTGCCTTTCCGTGTGGAAGACGGGTTTCTGAAGCGCTCGTCGGCGGGCCTTCGGAGGGTGGACGATGATTGCTGCCGTCTTGCCGGTGGAGAGCGCCATCCGGTTTTCCTCTGTCCATTTGGACACGAGGTCGAGCACCTTCTGGGCCTCCGCTCTGGCCGCCGCTTCCGAATTTCCCGTCACGACCACTGCAAGATCGTCCGCAAACAAGGATACAAAGACGCCGAGCTTTGTCAGGGATCGGGCCAATGTGATCAAGGGCCCCCCACGTTCTACATGTTGAGCAGGGGTTGCCATGTAGCCCGTACCGGTCTAAGCCTTCATTGCAGCTTCCATAAGCACCCCCGTTGGGACGGGTCCGACGGTCCGTTAGTCATCAGCGACATCGGGCGGGAAAAAGTAAATAAAAAGAAAGGGGAAAAATGGGGGTGTGGGTGGATAAGCTCGTGGTAGGTTGTTCGGAAATAAGTACAACCTCAAACTACGCCTAGCACAGGGCCAGGCGGCATATACGTGCCTTCATCCTCTCATGTTAGTGTGCGTTCACTCGTACAGACACTTCGAGTTTTTCCCGTTAGTCAGGGTAAACGGGTGCGGAGTGAAATATAGACCAGCCAGCAATCAAGAATCCGATGAGGCTCAAACGACGCGGATCAGAATCTCACACCCGCGAGGTGGCAACGTCTCTCATGCGCGCGGAGTCCCTTCAGACCTTGGAACGTCTGGCCATCCTTCGTGCATTCGACGGAGCAGTGTTGACATCGCAGCACCGGGGAACCTGTTAACTGCTGTTCAAACAACTGACCATGCGGTGTCAGACATTGGGAGTCCGGCAAGGGCGGGCAGGGTGGCGAATCAGAGATTTTCGGAAAACTTGCACCAAGAGAATCTTGGTGCAAGTTCCGAGCTAGCGGACGATAGCGGACGCAGTTCCCGAGCTAGCGGACGATAGCGGACGCAGTTTCCGAGCTAGCGGACGATAGCGGACGCAGTTTCCGAGCTAGCGGACGATAGCGGACGCAGTTTCCGAGCTAGCGGACGATAGCGGACGCAGTTTCCGAGCTAGCGGACGATAGCGGACGCAGTTTCCGAGCTAGCGGACGATAGCGGACGCAGTTTCCGAGCTAGCGGACGATAGCGGACGCAGTTCCCGAGCTAGCGGACGATAGCGGACGCAGTTTCCGAGCTAGCGGACGATAGCGGACGCAGTTTCCGAGCTAGCGGACGATAGCGGACGCAGTTTCCGAGCTAGCGGACGATAGCGGACGCAGTTTCCGAGCTAGCGGACGATAGCGGACGCAGTTCCCGAGCTAGCGGACGATAGCGGACGCAGTTTCCGAGCTAGCGGACGATAGCGGACGCAGTTTCCGAGCTAGCGGACGATAGCGGACGCAGTTTCCGAGCTAGCGGACGATAGCGGACGCAGTTCCCGAGCTAGCGGACGATAGCGGACGCAGTTTCCGAGCTAGCGGACGATAGCGGACGCAGTTTTCGAGCTAGCGGACGATAGCGGACGCAGTTCCCGAGCTAGCGGACGATAGCGGACGCAGTTTCCGAGCTAGCGGACGATAACGGACGCAGTTTCCGAGCTAGCGGACGATAGCGGACGCAGTTCCCGAGCTAGCGGACGATAGCGGACGCAGTTTCCGAGCTAGCGGACGATAGCGGATGCAGTTCCCGAGCTAGCGGACGCAGTTTTCGAGCTAGCGGACGATAGCGGAATTCTCCGTCGGCTACTCACTCCTGCATTAGGAGAATGCTGCTACTGCAAGTTTCACTGGAATACAGAAAAGGGGGAAAAACAAGGGTCTAACGTACGATGGGGTAGCCTCCCGAGATAGCCACCATGTGTGAGAGAATAGGCTATCCCAGGAGGTCACTCCACCAGACCTAGCTAGCTCGGGAACTGCGTCCGCTATCGTCCGCTAGCTCGGGAAGCAGTGTGAGACTTAGCTATAGCTAGCTGATAGCTAGCTATAGCTAGCTAGCTATAGCTGAAAATAGCTAAAATAGCTAAAATAGCTGACTGAGCATTTTCAACGGAAATGTCACTATTCCGACTATTTTCTCGGATTTTGTGCCGTTTTCCACAGTTTACCGGGATTTTTCAGGCAGATGATCAGCATGAGGTTCACACCGTGCTACCCCCCTTCATCGGACTTCCCCCCTGTAGACTACTGCACAGTAGGACTGGACCTGGGTCTGGCTTGCTGCACTCTGGCAGTCTCTGCTAACAATGCTGGTAGACTTGTATCGTAGTGCCTGGGGGGAAACCCGACGCACCACAAACAATCCTTTTCATTTCCGGGTCCATTTCTCGCATCGGAGCTGATCGCGAGCAGGAATTCGAAAAACGTCTGCCACGTGGAGTCACGGTGGACCAGCCAAGAAATGTCACCAGCCAGGGATCGATTCCTGTCCTTCCCACTGCAAACCTGTGGTTTCCAAGCCCGGTGCCTGCATCTTGTAAGGACCCCCGAACCACGCACATACTGGATGGTCCCTGGTCTATTTTTCACGGATCTCTTCATCAGAGCTCATCGCGAGCAAAAAGTCGTCGAAAAAGGTCTGCTGCGTGAACCAGTAACATAATGCCACCACCAGGGGATCGATACCCGTCCTGCTCAATGCACACCGGGTGGTTTCCAAGCCCGGTGCTCTGCATCTTGTAAGAACCCACGGACCACGCACATACTGGATGGTCCCTGGTCTATTTTTCACGGATCTCTTCATCGAAGCTGATCGCGAGCAAAAAGTCGTCGAAAAAGGTCTGCTGCGTGAACCAGCAACATAATGCCACCACCAGGGGATCGATACCCGTCCTGCTCAATGCACACCGGGTGGTTTCTACGCCCGGTGCTCTGCATCCTATAAGAACCCACGGACCACGCACGTAGTGTTTGATTCCCGGGTCTATTTCTCACGGATCTCTTCATCGAAGCTGATCGCGAGCAAAAAGTCGTCGAAAAAGGTCTGCTGCGTGAACCAGCAACATAATGCCACCACCAGGGGATCGATACCCGTCCTGCTCAATGCACACCGGGTGGTTTCTACGCCCGGTGCTCTGCATCCTATAAGAACCCACGGACCACGCACGTAGTGTTTGATTCCCGGGTCTATTTCTCACGGATCTCTTCATCGAAGCTGATCGCGAGCAAAAAGTCGTCGAAAAAGGTCTGCTGCGTGAACCAGCAACATAATGCCACCACCAGGGGATCGATACCCGTCCTGCTCAATGCACACCGGGTGGTCTCCAAGCCCGGTGCTCTGCATCCTGTAAGAACCCACGGACCACGCACGTAGTGTTTGGTTCCCGGGTCTATTTTTCACGGATCTCTTCATCGAAGCTGATCGCGAGCAAAACTTTGTCGACAAAGGTCTGCTACGCGGACCAGCAACAGAATGCCACCAGCCAGGGGATCGATACCGTCCGTGTTCAATGCACACCTGATCAGGCTGGTGGTTTCTACGCCCGGTGCCCTGCAAATTGTAAAAACTACTGACCACGCACATAGTTTTCTGTCTCCGGGTCTATTTTTCACGGATCTCTTCATTGCAGCTGATCGCGAGCTAAAATTCGTCGAAAAAGGCCTGCCGCGTGGTCCGGCGGGAAAATGCCACCACCCAGGGGATCGATTTCCGTCCTTCTCAATCCACACGTGGCGGCTTCCACGCCCGGCGCCCTGCAACTTGTAAAGGGCCCCGAACCACGCACATAGTTTTTCGTCTCCGGGTCTATTTTTCACGGATCTCTTCATCGGAGCTGAAAACGAGCAAAAACTCGTCGAAAAAGGTTTGCTACATGGACCAGGGGCTAATTCCCATTCTCGAACACAATTTAACTTTTTGCCCATTCTCGAACAGTCGCTAACTTTTTGCCCATTCTCGAACACTTTTTAACTTTTTGCCCATTCTCGAACAGTCGCCTAACTTTTTGCCCATTCTCGAACATTGAAATTTGCCCAGGGTGGGATTCGAACTCACCACCCATACATCCAAAAAATCCCAGCCATTTTTGGGTTCGCCATTTGGATCCGTTCCTCGAACAAGGTGCCAGCATTGTGGTTGGCTGCTGCGTCCCGGCTCGGTATCCTGGTTGCGCACTGGGTCATTGACACCGCAGACTACGGGTAAACGGTTTTCTAAACACAGATTCGTGCATAATTCAGGTATGCGCGAGTGACCAGCCCGTTCTACTTGTAGCGCTTCCTAATTCTGTGCCGAAACCTCTTCAGAATCAGAGCCACTGTTTTACGTTTTACCACGAGTAGTAACCAGCGACGGGCGCGACGTCACGAATGACTCCAGAGGAGGAGCGGGAGAGACTCAGAGCGGTAAGTAACGCCGCAGCCAATCAAGATTTGAGTGATGCTACTCTTACAGTAGAAGCTGCAAAGAAAAAGTGCCAGTCGTCTGAAAATAATCAGGAGCTGGCGGATGGTGACTGGATCTTGTCCTCCCTGCCGCAGGCTGGCAGGCTGAGAGAGAGACTGGAATTGCCGGCGAGCCGCCAGGGCGCATGGCAGGAGCCATTTCTCCTGCCATCATGCAGCCATGTGCCAAGTGTAACCGCCACTTCAACTCTGAAAAAAATTTGTCCTAACTTTTTTGACCCAAAATTTTTGACCCAAAATTTTTGTCCTAAATTTTTGACCCAAAAAATTTGACCCAAAAATTGACCGAAAAATTTTGAGCCAAAAAATTTCGGTCAAATTTTTTGAATCACTTTGCTGCAAAGTTGCAAGCTGCTTCTCCTGGTGTAGGTCAGTGAACTAAGGTCACTCAATGGCCGCCGCGCAATTTGCAAGCAAGACGAGCAAACTCAGTGAAGTCTGTGCCGGGTTTGTAGCTCGCACACCACCGTCACGTGTAGAAGCTTGAAGCAACCAAGAACCCGAGTTTAGATGCCGAAGAGGCTGCGGCCTGAAGTTAGCAAGGGTACCGTCTTCGAATCAGTGAACGCAGCTGTTCTCGCGGTGAAACTTGAGGCAAATGTCTCGGGGAAGTGACATTTTCACCACAAAAACTGGAATGTTCGAGAATGGGCAAAAAGTTAAATAGTGTTCGAGAATGGGCACAAAGTTACCGAGAATGGGCAAAAAGTTAAAAAGTGTTCGAGAATGGGCAAAAAGTTAGCGAGTGTTCGAGAATGGGCAAAAAGTTAAATAGTGTTCGAGAATGGGCACAAACATAAGGAAGTGTACTATAATGGGAATTGTCCCATGGACCAGCGGGAAAATGTCACCAGCCAGGAAATCGATACCCTGCACACGCCGTGGAGAGGGCGGGGGGGTACCAGGGGGGGGTTGGGCGACTCTGAAAACGAGAACGAGGCAGAAAATCTGGTTTCGTCGCAATTTTTTTGCATTTTTGGGCACCTACCTGAGGTTCTCTGACGAAAAAGACGTGAACATATTTTCAGTCGTCTGGGCAGCTATTTTAGCTATTTTAGCTATAAATAGCTAAAAATAGCTAGCTGGCCAAATAGCTAGCTAAGTCTCACACTGCGGGAAGTGCGTCCGCTATCGTCCGCTAGCTCGGAAACTGCATCGTCCGCTAGCTCGGAAACTGCGTCCGCTATCGTCCGCTAGCTCGGGAAGTGCGTCCGCTATCGTCCGCTAGCTCGGGAACTGCGTCCGCTAGCTCGGGAACTGCGTCCGCTATCGTCCGCTAGCTCGGGAAGTGCGTCCGCTATCGTCCGCTAGCTCGGGAAGTGCGTCCGCTATCGTCCGCTAGCTCGGAAACTGCGTCCGCTATCGTCCGCTAGCTCGGGAACTGCGTCCGCTATCGTCCGCTAGCTCGGAAACTGCGTCCGCTATCGTCCGCTAGCTCGGAAACTGCGTCCGCTATCGTCCGCTAGCTCGGAAACTGCGTCCGCTATCGTCCGCTAGCTCGGAAACTGCGTCCGTTATCGTCCGCTAGCTCCGAACCTGCGTCCGCATCCGTATGTGAGTGGGTTCACCACCAGAATCTGGGGGGGAAAATCTTAGTTTAATGTTTAGGCAGAGCACTGCCTCTCATGCATGGTTGATGCTAGCATCAAGTCTTCTTCGAGGAAGATGTCGTCTAGGAAAGGGATGCAAAATAGAAAATAGAAAGTTGTAAAGAGGGGAGTGTACGGCTCCCAAAGTGGGGAATGAAACCTTGAGGGACTAACCGCGGTGTTGTGTGCACCTCGTTCTTCGTCTCGGGGGGGGGTGGGGGAGGGACCTACCCACCTCTCTGCCAAATTTGCGGGGAAAAATTCCGCTATAGTAATAATCCTCTCCCCCGAAGAGAACTGTGAAAAATAGGGCCGGGGGGGGGCAAATACCATTCTCACACAAAAAACAAATTTTTACCGTTCTCACACAAGTTTCAACAAACCTTACCATTCTCACACGGTCGCAACAAATTTTACCATTCTCACACAAGCTCCGACAAATGTTACCATTCTCACACAGTCGCAACAAATGCTACCATTCTCACACAGTCGCAACAAATACCAAAGACCAGAGAGGCGGGTTTGAACCGACGCCACTCAAATTCTAAGATTATAAGACCCCAAACTTTCCAAAGGGCCAAAGTGACTTGAATTGCAATGTGTCAAGTTTGGGCACTCTCACCCGGGGAATACGCGTAAAGTAGTCGGGGTTGATTCGTGCTGAGCGGCGTGCTCTTCCCGGGAGTCCCGCCTGCCGGGAGCGTGCTGCCCGTCGAAAGCGCGCGCCAGGTCGAAGGCGAGCAGCATGTGAATCGGCCTTTTTTCCGGTTGATTGCCGCCGTCACGGTGCAGAGCTGCTTCTCTGTGCCTCTCCCTACCGGAAGCCTCCGGACTGAGGAGTCCATCGATGGAGGAACGTGGGGCGGTCTTTGATAATGGTCTCCACTATCTTCCAAAGGGCGGGTGAGTGCGTTCTTGTGGCGAATCCCCAGAAGGCCCGAGGGGCTTTTTGGGGGGCCCGTCCGACGGGGAGTGACTGGTCTAAACGGTGGCTTCGGCAGTCCACACTGCAGCATCTGCCCAAGTGTTGGTAAGTGGTGGTACCGGCCAAATACCTGACTCAGCCCGGGGCTCTGGAGTGCAATGAGAGCTCCAGCCGGGGCTACGGGCCCACACTGTCTCGAGCGCTCTTCGCTCTGCGGTTGGGGTCCTGATTGGCTTCGCTTCATGGAACCGTCGTGACTCTGGCGCCCCAGGCTTCCCTGCTGCATCACCCTCGCCGCCTGCGTGGTTGCAGCCTCACCGAGTGACCGACCCTCACTGAGCATAGCTGTCAGCCACAAGGTTGCCACATTGTGGCCCCATTTAGCCACAAAGTAGCCACAAACCTTGTGGCTACCTTTGTGGCTAATTATGCAAAATTTTGGTATCACGGAAAACCGCGTGGAACTAACTTTTTCGGCCAGAAAATGCATCTGAAACACGTTTTCTGACGATTTTGACAGGGTTTTGGGCCAGAATACGGGTTAGTTGCTACACCCTGGGCTCGGCATCCTGGTTGCGCACCCTGGGGTACCATTGGTAAACGGTTTACTAAACCGCTACTGCTACTAAAGTAGTAGTAGGCATTATGCACACAGAATCATGCATAATTCAGGTTGGCGAGAGTGACAGACCCATTCTACTTGCAAAGCGCTTACCATTTCTGTCCTGAAACCCTCTGAGAGGGCCTCTCAACCAGCGACCGGCGCTCTCCGAGCCTCTTGAATGACCCCAGAGGAGGAGTGGGAGAGAGCGGCAAGTACCGCCGCAGCCAAACAGATTTGAATGCTGCCAGAAAGCTGCAAAGAAAACGTGGCAGCCGTCTGATAATAGTCAGGAGCTGGCGGATGGTGACTGAGCTTGAGCTCCCTGCCGCGGGCCTGCGGCCCGTGCTGCCCTGCTGGACTGGTATTGTCGCAAGTCAGTCACTTTCAACTTTCCCTTGTGCCTTGGCTGGGCCTGTGCTACAGGAGCCTGCGAGGAATTTCCAAGACGTGTGAGAGATTGCCCCCGCTACTTTTCTCGGATCTTTGGCTCCTCCTTGAACTCTTTCGGACGCTGATTGCAACAAGTGTAACAGTGCCACTCAGTGACAGCTGTTACAGGGAGTCAGTCACACTGTCAGTGTGCTCCTGCTGTACTATCATAGTAACTATGCCTGCTGTCGTGTGAAGTTGCGAGCTCTGTGCACTTTGCAAGCAAGCAAGCAAACTCGCTGGTGACGGGGTAGCTTGCACACCGAGTAGAAGAGCTGTCGTAATTGTGAAATGCTCCGTTTGCTGGGTCGTTGCTGTTCTGTTTAACCTTGGGTATCTTAGAATATCAGTGCATCGCCGTTACTAGTACGGCTGTCACCGGCGTGGTTTGGGTCCTTTAGCAGGAAAAGTTGGAGACTATGCACCCCGCAACTGAAACGGGTTTGCGGACAAGCGACCCTTTGAACTAAATTGATTCCTTGCCTGCTCCAAAACTTGGCAACAGAAGCATTGGCAGCTTCGTACTGACTCTGCGGTCTGAAATATCAACATCGCTTTCGACGGGTTCGTCTTCCTCCGGTGCACTCTCTGACTCAAAATGTACCAGAACTATGGCATTAGCATTGGTGCTGCGACCGTGTTGGCAAGATGCAGCAGCTTGTTGTTGTTTTCTGAACTTTTCAAGCCTTGAATTACTTGCAGTGTTGTACGAAGTTACTGATAGAGTTGCCAACGTTGCCGCTGACTCGCGGCTGAGGATACGAGGCCAGGGCGAAGCAGCTTACCCAAATTCGGGCCCAAAAACCTGTCAAAATCATCAGAAATTGTGTTTTAGATGCATTTTCTGGCCGAAAAAACTAGTTTCACGTGGTTTTCCTGGGTATCAAAATTTTGCATAATTAGCCACAAAGGTAGCCACAAGGTTTGTGGCTACTTTGTGGCTCCCAATTAGCCACTAGTGGCTACCTTGTGGCTGACAGCTATGGCTGTAGCTTTTTGTAGCTAAACCTCACACTGCCCTGTAGCTTTCTAATCATTTTGTGTGTACACGCGACTGTGTGAGAATGGTAGCATTTGTTGCGACTGTGTGAGAATGGTAGCATTTGTTGCGACTGTGTGAGAATGGTAAGAAATTGTTTGGACTGTGTGAGAATGGTAGCATTTGTTGCGACTGTGTGAGAATGGTAGCATTTGTTGCGACTGTGTGAGAATGGTAGCATTTGTTGCGACTGTGTGAGAATGGTAGAATTTGTTGCAACCGTGTGAGAATGGTAAGAATTGTTGAAAAAGTGTGAGAATGGTGTTTACCCCGGCCGGGGGAAACTACCAGGTTTCATTGCCCGCTGTACCAACATGGCCAAAAAAAAAAAAACTCGCGGGTTTTTTTACCTGGTCGGACCTGCTTGCTAGCAGGCCAGCCCAGGTCGCAGTGAGACTGGCGTTCACTGTGTGCTGAAGAAGCATTTTTTTGGGCTCCCGCTCCGGAAGCAACCGGATACCGGCAGCCCCGCTGTACTAACATGTCGAGTACAGTGTCCCGCGCTCCAAAAAACACCTTTTTTTTTTTCGCCCAACACCAGGCCCCATGGTGTAGCGGTAGCACTTTGGATTCCAAATCCAATAACGGCGGTTCGATTCCGTCTGGGGTCATTTTTTTGTTCTCGAACACCGGTGAAATTATCAATTCCGCCGGTTGGGGTTTTTTGACGACTTACCCGACTGGAGACACATTTTCAACTGGGACAATTCCCATGCAATGTGATTTAGAGACGGCTGTTCTTCATGAAAAAGTGGGCAAGCTTTTTTTTTTCCGGTCGAAGATTGTTTTCGAGGTTTTGTTGCGTTTCCAGGTCCAATGTGCCCGAAAATTGCGTTTTTGCGGAGTTTTTCAGTATTTCGCGGCATTTGGGTCACCACGGGAAACGGAGTCGGGGGGGGGAAGCCCGGGGGGGCTGCCGGGGTACTGGCGCCGAACTTGCCACCAGAACCCGAACTTTGCTTCGCCCGAACTTTGCTTCGCCCGAACTTTGCTTCACCCAGAACTTAGCTTCGCCCGAACTTTGCTTCACCCGAACTTTGCTTCGCCCGAACTTTGCTTCACCAGAACTTTGCTTCACCCGAACTTAGCTTCACCCGAACTTTGTTTCGCCCGAACTTAGCTTCACCAGAACTTTGCTTTAGGTTCGCCGAACTTAGCTTCGTCCGAACTTTGTTTCGCCCGAACTTAGCTTCGCCCGAACTTTGCTTCACCAGAACTTTGCTTCATCCGAACTTTGCTTCACCAGAACTTTGCTTCACCAGAACTTTGCTTCGCCCGAACTTTGCTTCACCAGAACTTTGCTTCACCCGAACTTAGCTTCACCCGAACTTTGTTTCGCCCGAACTTAGCTTCACCAGAACTTTGCTTTAGGTTCGCCGAACTTAGCTTCGTCCGAACTTTGTTTCGCCCGAACTTAGCTTCGCCCGAACTTTGCTTCACCAGAACTTTGCTTCATCCGAACTTTGCTTCACCAGAACTTTGCTTCACCAGAACTTTGCTTCACCCGAAGTTTGCTTCGCCCGAACTTTGCTTCACCAGAACTTTGCTTCACCCGAACTTAGCTTCACCCGAACTTTGTTTCGCCCGAACTTAGCTTCGTCCGAACTTTGCTTTAGGTTCGACGAACTTAGCTTCGTCCGAACTTTGCTTCACCAGAACTTTGCTTCACCCGAACTTTGCTTACCGGGGGGGGCTAATTACTATTGAACCGTATAATACAATTGAACACCGTATAATACAATTGAACTTTTTTTTCGGGGAATCGGCGCATCCCAACCGTATAATACAATTGAATTGTAATGTTACTGTACGGCTGACACTTTCGCACTGCCGTTGAGTGTGAGCCAGTCAGTGAGGCGGTTTCAGGGCCGTTTTCGTTTCGGCTTTTTTTTGGAAAAGTCATGTTGGACCTCCAAAGCGGAGAAGAAATCTTAAAACGAGGTTTGGTGTGCATTCCGAACCCGGGTCTTTCAAAGGTTTTGAGCATGATCATGCTGATGTCGCTGGTGCCGTTGCTCGTGCCAACGTCTTGGAGCTGGCTGTGTGCGGGGATCATGAAGCACAAATATGGCAATGGGCCGGCAATCGCAGTGTGGCGGTGGCTCCGGAGCTGCTGAGCCAGCTCCGGAGTTGAGCTTCGGAGCCAGCCGGAGACACTGCCAATCGTCGGCATGGGGGCGATGGCCCATCGGATGGGACATCTTGTTATCCCCAGATTTATCGGTTTATCCGTCTGCCGCCAGCGCTCTCTGTCAAAAAGAGAAAGCAGTAAGTTCGTCGGACTGCGGTCGCCATGCTGTTGGAAACTCTGATACTGAGCAACGGCCCCAGAAAAAGTGAACCTTAGGCCCAAGTTAGGGCACTCTCCTGCCGAGAGTCTTAGCAGGAGTCTTGCCAGGTGTTGGTGGAAACACCCACGGCATGCACCAGTTGGGTATTTCCGACCCGATGCACGAGAAATCAGGGCTCGGAGTCCGAACTGCGAGCTCGAACCTTTCGCTTGTTGTGTGAAGGTTTTCCCTTCAGTTTTTGCTCGGAGTTGCATTGTACTCACTGTGTCATTTAGTCCCGACAACAACGTGTTTCTAACAGGCAAGCTGCACTTCAATTGTAATACACTAGTGTTTTTGGGGGGGGTCTGAGACCCCCCAATTCCACGCCGTGTATCGTTATATTACAATTGAACTCAATTGTAATTGGCCCCCCCCAGTAACCCGAACTTTGTTTCGCCCGAACTTTGTTTCGCCCGAACTTTGTTTCGCCCGATCTTAGCTTCACCAGAACTCACGAACTTTAACTGCTGCCTCCAGTCTCGCCACGCGCCGGCCTTAGCCGAGCGCACGTACTTGCCCATTCTCGGTAACTTTGTGCCCATTCTCGAACACTATTTAACTTTTTGCCCATTCTCGAACATTCCAGTTTTTGTGGTGAAAATGTCACTTCCCCGAGACATTTGCCTCAAGCAGGGCTGGTTAGCCACAACTTGCCACAATGTGGCCCATTGGGCCACAACTTTAGCCACAATGTTGTGGCTAAATTGTGGCTAAATGTGCAAATTTTTGGGCTTTTACCTCTAATACACACGGCAAATTTCAAAATCCCCATAATACACATGCGATTATTTTTACCACGTAATACACATGGCGTGTAGTTTTTGAGATTTTTTGGCACTTGATATTTGGACTCAAATTCTGGGTGAAATTCGGTGGTGTACTACCACAGTAGTGGTAGAAATAGGGTTTCGCCCAATACGGGACCGATATGGCCCGCATTATGGCCGCAATAACAACGCGTCCAGATATTAGATAGTAACAGATTTGGCAACGCCTCCTCTCCAGCCAGTGCACCCACAACTTTCCCACAAGGGAGTTCGCCCGGATAGAACCCGAGTGTCACCGCAGCCTGGCACAGGCTCAGCCCGTTACTGGGTGTGCCATCCTTTGAGTACCGTTCTCAGTTACGAGTCAGTGCGCCGTGGTCAAAGCTGACTCGAACCCTAATTTCTGCTACTCTGGCCCCATCTCGCACTCGAAACCCACTTTTTGCTGCGACAGGTTTCATGCCAACTGTTGACAACAGTGTTGTCGTCAGTTTTTTAAGTAGGTTGCCGAACTACAACGACAACACTTTGAATACCGACTCATCTCAGTAAACGGGAATGAGCCGGGTCAAGGTTCAGAAGATTGAAAAGAGCAAGAAACCACTCAGGTGCAGCATTAGCAAACAAATCTTACAAGAGCTAAATTTCAAAACGAAGGAAGTCAGCAACTGGTGTGATCTGCAAGACACTTTAGAGCTTGAAAAGTTGAACACAAACCTTGGACCCAAATCATGGATTCAAAGCTTGGAGCCAAAGCTTGGAGCCAAAGCTTGGAGCCAAAGCTTGGAGCCAAAGCTTGGAGCCAAAGCTTGGAGCCAAAGCTTGGAGCCAAAGCTTGGAGCCAAAGCTTGGAGCCAAAGCTTGGAGCCAAAGCTTGGAGCCAAAGCTTGGAGCCAAAGCTTGGAGCAAAACGTGGACGTTTCTGTCACAATGTCACTCGAATGTGTGCACGCTCAGGGCATAGCTGTCAGCCACAAGGTTGCCACATTGTGGCCCCATTTAGCCACAAAGTAGCCACAAACCTTGTGGCTACCTTTGTGGCTAATTATGCAAAATTTTGGTATCACGGAAAACCGCGTGGAACTAACTTTTTCGGCCAGAAAATGCATCTGAAACACGTTTTCTGACGATTTTGACAGGGTTTTGGGCCAGAATACGGGTTAGTTGCTACACCCTGGGCTCGGCATCCTGGTTGCGCACCCTGGGGTACCATTGGTAAACGGTTTACTAAACCGCTACTGCTACTAAAGTAGTAGTAGGCATTATGCACACAGAATCATGCATAATTCAGGTTGGCGAGAGTGACAGACCCATTCTACTTGCAAAGCGCTTACCATTTCTGTCCTGAAACCCTCTGAGAGGGCCTCTCAACCAGCGACCGGCGCTCTCCGAGCCTCTTGAATGACCCCAGAGGAGGAGTGGGAGAGAGCGGCAAGTACCGCCGCAGCCAAACAGATTTGAATGCTGCCAGAAAGCTGCAAAGAAAACGTGGCAGCCGTCTGATAATAGTCAGGAGCTGGCGGATGGTGACTGAGCTTGAGCTCCCTGCCGCGGGCCTGCGGCCCGTGCTGCCCTGCTGGACTGGTATTGTCGCAAGTCAGTCACTTTCAACTTTCCCTTGTGCCTTGGCTGGGCCTGTGCTACAGGAGCCTGCGAGGAATTTCCAAGACGTGTGAGAGATTGCCCCCGCTACTTTTCTCGGATCTTTGGCTCCTCCTTGAACTCTTTCGGACGCTGATTGCAACAAGTGTAACAGTGCCACTCAGTGACAGCTGTTACAGGGAGTCAGTCACACTGTCAGTGTGCTCCTGCTGTACTATCATAGTAACTATGCCTGCTGTCGTGTGAAGTTGCGAGCTCTGTGCACTTTGCAAGCAAGCAAGCAAACTCGCTGGTGACGGGGTAGCTTGCACACCGAGTAGAAGAGCTGTCGTAATTGTGAAATGCTCCGTTTGCTGGGTCGTTGCTGTCCTGTTTAACCTTGGGTATCTTAGAATATCAGTGCATCGCCGTTACTAGTACGGCTGTCACCGGCGTGGTTTGGGTCCTTTAGCAGGAAAAGTTGGAGACTATGCACCCCGCAACTGAAACGGGTTTGCGGACAAGCGACCCTTTGAACTAAATTGATTCCTTGCCTGCTCCAAAACTTGGCAACAGAAGCATTGGCAGCTTCGTACTGACTCTGCGGTCTGAAATATCAACATCGCTTTCGACGGGTTCGTCTTCCTCCGGTGCACTCTCTGACTCAAAATGTACCAGAACTATGGCATTAGCATTGGTGCTGCGACCGTGTTGGCAAGATGCAGCAGCTTGTTGTTGTTTTCTGAACTTTTCAAGCCTTGAATTACTCGCAGTGTTGTACGAAGTTACTGATAGAGTTGCCAACGTTGCCGCTGACTCGCGGCTGAGGATACGAGGCCAGGGCGAAGCAGCTTACCCAAATTCGGGCCCAAAAACCTGTTAAAATCATCAGAAATTGTGTTTTAGATGCATTTTCTGGCCGAAAAAACTAGTTTCACGTGGTTTTCCTGGGTATCAAAATTTTGCATAATTAGCCACAAAGGTAGCCACAAGGTTTGTGGCTACTTTGTGGCTCCCAATTAGCCACTAGTGGCTACCTTGTGGCTGACAGCTATGCTCCCGCTCCTCCTCTGGAGTCATTCGTGACGTCGCTGGTTACTACTTCTCGTGGTAAAACAGTGGCTCTGATTCTGAAGAGGTTTCGGCACAGAATTAGGAAGCGCTACAAGTAGAACGGGCTGGTCACTCGCGCATACCTGAATTATGAACGAATCTGTGTGCACAATGCCTTTAGAAAACCGTTTACCCGTAGTCTGCGGTGTCAATGGCCCAGTGCGCAACCAGGATACCGAGCCGGGACGCAGCAGCCAACCACAATGCTGGCACCTTGTTCGAGGAACGGATCCGACGGAAATCGGAATCGGAAATGGCGAACCCAAAAATGGCTGGGATTTTTTGGATGTATGGGTGGTGTGTTCGAATCCCACCCTGGGCAATTTTCAATGTTCGAGAATGGGCAAAAAGTTAGGCGACTGTTCGAGAATGGGCAAAAAGTTAAAAAGTGTTCGAGAATGGGCAAAAAGTTAGCGAGTGTTCGAGAATGGGCAAAAAGTTAAATTGTGTTCGAGAATGGGAATTAGCCCTTTTCAACCACCCTCCACTGTTCCAAACTTGTCTGACTGAGGCGGCAACACACCCGGCACGGGTCAATTCCCATTCACGAGCTATCTTTCGAGACTGGAGGTCCTATGAACATGCAATGTGACTAGCCTCTATTCGAGCCAACCCATAGCTGTCAGCCACAAGATAGCCACTAGTGGCTAATTGGGAGCCACAAAGTAGCCACAAACCTTGTGGCTACCTTTGTGGCTAATTATGCAAAATTTTGGTACCACGGAAAACCGCGTGGAACTAGCTTTTTCGGCCAGAAAATGCATCTGAAACACAATTTCTGACGATTTTGACAGGTTTTTGAGCCAGAATCTGGATAAGCTGCTTCGCCCTATCCTCAGCCGCGAGTCAGCGAGAACGTTGGCAACTCTATCAGTAATTTCGTACAACACCGAAGCAATTCAAGGCTTGAAAAGTTCAGAAAACAACAACAAACTGCCGCATCGTGCCAACACGGTCGCAAAACTAATGCCAATGCCATAATTCTAGTACATTTTGAGTCGGAGAGTGCACCGGAGGAAGACGAACCCGTCGAAAGCGAAGTTGATAGTTCAGACAGCAGTCAGTACGAACCTGCCAATGCTTCTGTTGACAGGTTTTGGAGCAGGCAAGGAATCAATTTAGTTCAAAGGGTCTCTTGTCCGCAAACCCGTTCAGTTGCGGGGTTCATAGTCTCCAACTTTTCCTGCCAAAGGACCAAACCACGCAGTTGGTGACAACCGTGGTCTAAGGTTACTAGTAACGACGACAAAGCACGCTGATATTCTGGGATACGCAGGAGGACAGCAACGACCCAGCAAACGGCAGAGCATTTCACAATTACGACGGCTCTTCTGCTCGGTGTGCAAGCTACCCCGTCACCAGCGAGTTTGCTTGCTTGCCGGCCGTTGAGCGCAACTACACGGCAGCAGGCATAGTACAGCAGGAGCACACTGACAGTGTGACTGACTCCCTGTACCCAACAGCTGTTACTGAGTGGCACTGTTACACTTGTTGCAATCAATGTCCGAAAGAGTTCAAGAAGGAGCCATGAAAAAGTATCCGAGAAAAGTAGCGGGGGCAATCTCTCACACGTCTTGGAAATTCCTCGCGGGCTCCTGTAGCACCCCAGCCAGGGCACAAGGGAAATGGCTTCTGGTGGCTGACTTTCCGACAATACCGGTCCCAGCCTGCCGGGCAGCACGAGCCGCAGGCCCGCGGCAGGGAGCTCAAGCTCAGTCACCATCCGCCAGCTCCTGACTATTATCAGACGGCTGACACTTTTCTTTGCAGCTTTCTAGCATCATTCAAATCTGATTGGCTGCGGCGGTATTGGTTGCCGCTCTCTCCCACTCCTCCTCTGGGGTCATTGAAGAGGCTCGGAGAGCGCCGGTCGCTGGTTGAGAGGCCCTCTCAGAGGGTTTTAGGACAGAAATGGTAAGCGCTGTGCAAGTAGAACGGGTCTGTCACTCTCGCTAACCTGAATTATGCACGATTCTGTGTGCATAATGCCTACTACTACTTTAGTAGCAGTAGAGTTTTAGTAATCCGTTTACCAATGGTACCCCAGGGTGCGCAACCAGGATGCCGAGCCCAGGGTGAAGCAGCTCACCAAAATGCTGGCCCAAAAACCTGTCAAAATCATCAGAAAATGTTTTTCAGATGCATTTTCTGGCCGAAAAAGCTAGTTCCACGCGGTTTTCCGTGATACCAAAATTTTGCATAATTAGCCACAAAGGTAGCCACAAGGTTTGTGGCTACTTTGTGGCTAAATGGGGCCACAATGTGGCAACCTTGTGGCTGACAGCTATGGCCAACCCGGCTTTTCTTCATGAAAAAAGTGTTTTTGGAAAGAGCCGGGCAAGCTTTTTTTTTCCTCGCAGAAGGTATGCGGGTGGCAGAGTGACCGGGCGCCGACCTTCAGGCCGGTGAGTCCGGGTTCGAACCCCGCCCATGACATTTTTCCGGTCGAAGATTGTTTTCGAGGTTTGTTGCGTTTCGGGGTCAAATGTGCCCGAAAATTGCGTTTTTGGCGGAGTTTCTCAGTATCTCGCGGTATTTGGGTCACCCCGGGAAACGGAGTCGGGCGGCCGAGCTTGCCATCACAGGCCAAACTTGCTACGAGAACCGAACTTTGCTTCACCAGAACTCAGCTTCGTGCGAACTTTGCTTCGTCCGAACTCAGCTGCGCCCGTACCAGAACTTAACTTCGCCCGAGCGTTGCTTCGCCCGAACTCAGCTGCGCCCGAACTTTGCTTCACCAGAACTTAGCTCCGCCCGAACTTAGGATCACTCGAACTCATTATCGTCCGAACTGAGCTTCACCAGAACTTAGCTCCGCCCGAACTTTTGCTTCGCCGGGGGGCGGCGGGGGGGGCGCCCACTCGGGTACCAGCGCCAAACTTTTCCCGCACTCGGTGGGTCTGGGGGGGTCCGGGCAGTGTGGGGGCCAGCTACGGTAGCTGGTAGCTAGCTACCAGCTACTGGTAGCTCTGGTAGCTCGTGGTAGCTCAAAAAATAGCTATTTTTTGCCCGAGAGAAAAGTTGTTTTCTTGCACGAGAGTTTTCCGGATTGCCACGAGGGCCCCCGAGGCAAGAAGATGGCTTTTCCACCTGCCAGACAACTTTGACACACTGCGAGAGGCTACTTTTAGGGACAAGAACGATGCGACAGATGCCGTATTTGCGTACGCCTGATCTGTGATGAAAGAAGAAACAAGGGTTTGGAGTGCACACTGATCTACTCGAAGAAGAGCACGAGTCAGTGTTAAATGAACGCTGCACCTGGATGCGTCTTGAGTGCTGAAGTTCAGTACGGCACCGCTGCCTACTGTAATGTTGTGCACGACCGTGGGCACGGCTTGTGGCACAGGACCTTTGGGTCCTTTGCCCAGATCCGGCGCAAGGTTCTCGTGCACGAGATCAGGCCAGTGTAGCGCTGTTCGTACTTTGCCTGGCTCGCCGTGCCCAGCAACTCGTTTTCCCGAGCTTCGGCGGCGAGTTTCGCAACATCTTCCTTTGTCTTTGGCATCCTCACCCTGAGATCGTGTTGGAAGTGCCGGAATTGTGTCGGAATTGCGACGGAAAACCAAAAATGTCTACAGTGAAGAAAAGTCCGCCCACAGTGAAGAAAAGTCCGCCCACAGTGAAGAAAAGTCCGCCCACAGTGAAGAAAAGTCCGCCCACAGTGAAGAAAAGTAGCCTACAAGCAGTGTAGAAAAGTCGGCGGGCAGGTGGAAAAAAAATTTTTTTTTTCATGTCGAATTCGCTCGAAACTCGCAGGGGACGACCGAAAATTGCGGAAAACAGCAAAAAACCGCACAGAAAATTGTGCTTTTTCGAAAAAAATGGACGGGCGAATGGCCCCAAAGTGGAAAAACTATCGGTTCCCATTCCGATTGTGATGATGGTGATGATCTTAGCGGCAGTGCTGGTACAACCTCCTTAGCACAGACGACAGAAAGAAAGCGAAAGCGCGAAGAGTCCGACATTCCTCCGTCCGAAATCTTTCACTCTCTCAGTGTAGCTACGATCCAGAACGGGTGCAAAAACAGGCGGAAAAAAACGTAAATAAATAGGATCTTGGATTTTGCCCAAAAAGAGCGTAAATAGGGCCACACGTGACCCTGCGCAGAAAAACGTTGGACCGGACAAAAGTTGGACCGCGCGACGACCAAAACAGCTGGACCAGCTGTCCGGTCCAACATATTTCCGCCCAGGCACGTTTCCACTTAGGCGGGGTTGGGCCGAGGGGCATGAGGGAAACGGTGCGGTGACAAACAAGCAGGCGTTGGCGATCCAAGCAGAAGTGCGCGACAAGAACAAGGCACAGGATGTAGCACTTCACCACGGCAAGGTTTCGCACTCCACAGGAAAAATATCGCGAACTACGGTCGCGATCAAACATCCTTCCACGCAAGGAAGAGCTTGTGATTGCCTACCACAGGGCCATGGCCAGGGTGCTTCGTTGCGAGTTGCTGGATGGACACAGCGGTCTAGAACTCTCCTGGCGGCGGGCTCATGCGCGACTTCCAAACTACAGAGGTGAAGCGAGTGCTGTTCAGTGGCCAGTCACAAAATGTCTCCAAGCACACAGGACTTCCCGAAAAAAGTTGGACCGCGAGAGCCCAAAACAGGTGAGTTGGACCGTTTCGTCCGATCCAACTTATTCCCGTTTACGGTATGTCAAAACCCATGCTTGTCATTTTCAAGTGTTGCTAGTGATTCACAGACTGTGGAGTTGAAGTTACTTGATTATTTCGTTAAAAATGGTCAACAGTACGAGCATTGAAAACGGCTGGACGACGCGGCATGTTGCTAGTAAACTTCCGGGAATCGGACTCTCTGCCACACTGGTTGAGATGGGAGAAATGTGTGCAGGCATACTCTAATGAACTTCACGCGAAGCAAGAGATCTTCGAACCAGTTCGACAGCGTCTTGAGCGATGGGTACGCTGCCGCGGCCCATTTGGCCGGTACCTGAACGGTGCGTGGTGGTGGTAGAAAGACTTCAGAATGGTAGCAGAATGGCGGCGCTTTGTGCGCCAGCGTAACAACAAGAGAAGAGTGGTGCAAAAAGTCTGAAGCATTTCCAGAGTCGAAGCTTGCCTGGCAAGCGACGTAACGGATTAGCCCCAACCTATCAGTGATGGTGTGCGATAAGGTAAAAGATCCGGTTGCCTGATTCACCACTTCTTTTAACGCTGCTTCATTTTATATTTCTTTCAGGAAAAGAGGACACCGCACGCACGTGGAGGGCATCGTGGCACCCGCCGTGTTCACGTATTTAGTGCAGTTCCGTTATGCTGGAAACTGGCGTACTGGAGCTCTGCACTCTTCTCGTTTCAGTGAACCATCTAAAATTGATTGGGGCGTTTGCGACAGTCTAAATTTGAATGGGGCGTTTGCGACAGTCTCTAAGTGTGCACGAACACTCACGTTCCCTCTGCAGCTCCGCAGAACTTCATGAGCAAAGGTAAGTCGCAGCATTGCGAGGACCAAGAGGCGAATGGCCGGAGTCCTGGCACTGTCACCCGTGCTCGTGCAAGATGAGTTTCTGCGGGGTATGCATTGCAAACCCAAGAAAGTTGTCGTTGATATTACGCCAATGACAAACTCGCATGTTCCACTTTCAACTCTTCCGTATTGTACGCAGTTACCTTTCACCGGTGAAAGCGTCTGTTTGGGCTTCTCATTATGAAACGGAGGCTCCTTTCGCTCGTCCCAAACAAGACACTCGGAATCCCGAAGTCCGTGACGAATCGAAAACTGTGGGGACAGACAACGCGAAAGTGTACGGGTGCACGGGACCCCACGGTACTGAGAGAATTGATTGCATGAAAACCAGTTGTATGACTTTCTCGCCGCGGACCTACATTTTGAGCTTGACGCTTTAATGGGAGCCCGCTGTGTGGAGCCCCCCCCACTAATGTGTTCTCTGACACATTACCCAGATGGGAGTCCACTTTCCCCCAAACGCCTGGCTTTTCTGAGTAACAACTCTTCGAATCTAAAAGACCAGCACCGGCCAGGCACCTTGTTGATTAAGAAAGGCAGAAGGCGGTAGGCGGACTGGCCAAACCGCGTCCAGCAGATCTGCAGCGTGCCATCAAGGGTCCTCCGCAAAGAATCTCATTACAGTTACGGTTATGGTTGTCTGGAGTAATTCTGTACACTGTGTAGACGACTGAATACCTGGTTTGCGAAGATGGAATTGCCCATTTCCTCGAGGTCCGCAGCCATGACAACCTCACCTCGCAGGGCTCGCGTGAAGTCTGCGAGGGACTTAGCGGTGACTTTGAGCAGTTTGTTGTAACGGACGGCCTCTTGCACCAGCACCGTGTTCATGCTCTGCTCGTACAGCACCGGGAACTTTTCGGAGAATGCCCGCGTGTCGAATTCAGGCGGCGTCCTCGACAGAATCCCTGCCGCGGTCTCCCCGAGCAGCTCTTCTCTGCTCTTCCCCCCCACAGACGCAGCTCCAGTCTCGAGGGACAGCAAAAGCTCCAGCAGCAAGAACGTCTGCGTCCTGGCGCTGGTGATGTCTGCGTTCTCGTGCAGGCCGAACATCTCGGGCTTTACGTTCAGCGGCCGCGTCTCCAGAAAACCTAAGTAGTACTGTTTATTCCCCGCTACGAGCGTTGTGTACGTCCCGCTCGCACTGAAGAAATAGCCTTCCTCTAACACCTTGGCGGTCATGTAGTCATCCAACAGCGTCATCAAGCATCTCCGGTCCCAATCGTCGGTTACCCTTCCGCCGTAGTTGACTTGCCCCGTGAGGAAGTGCAGTACCGGGAAGGGGACCTCATCGTACATATCGATGAACTTATGCAGCTGCCTATTGCAGCATTTCAAGTCGGAGTCGTTGAACTCGTAGGGGATGTTAAAGCCCAGCGAGCCGAAGACGCGCCTGTCCTGAATCACTGCGTGGAACAGCGACAAGGAAAAGAGGAGGCGTTTGAACTCTTCGGGTTTGCAGCTGCTGTCGAGCCACTCGTCGGTAAAGCCGGTGTAGCTTCTCGTCATGTTGGCGCGGATCCCCTTCGGCGGCTCGTTGGTCATTTTGACGCCGACCTGCAGCACGCTCACAGGGAACGTTTTGGACGGCATTGACGTCAGCCACAGCCTGAACTCCCTCTTCATCGTTTCCGGGTTGAACCCCTCGACGATCGACTCGAGCTTCGGCATCCAACTGGTGGCCAAGTGGCAGTTCTGCAGCACCACCCACGTGCCTCTTTCCATCCCGCTTTGCATCAACGCCTGCGCCCGCGGCCCTTGCCCTTGTCCCAGCGATATCGGGTGCATCTTGTTCTGCATCCGCATTTTTGCCGCGAACTTCTGTAGCTCGTCCATCGGGTCTGCACCGGTCGACAGTACGAAGATGAGGGGTGTCGCGGCGTCGGAGTCTTTATACGACGACCTGGTTTGGTTTGGATTATTCGTGGAAGGAGGGCGGGTGACACAGCAAGTAGGAAGGGGGGGATTGCAAGAACGTGCTTTGAATGGATATGTGCTCAACACCACACTGGTCCCGCGGTCACCGAAGGCAGACCATCATCAGCGCGGAACCTGAGTGTCTGCAGACAGGACAGCGGTACAGCCAGGATCACCCGTGCTACCCACAGGCGAATCCGTCACGGGGAGGAGGCCCCTACAACTGTGTCTGAGCAATCAGTTAAAAACCTCAGGACCCCCGCCCTGATTGTCACTGGTGGTGAGGCAAGCGAATAAGATAGGGGGGAAAAACTTAGATTAATGTTTAGGCAGGACACTGCCTCTCCTGCATGTTTGATGCTAGCATCAAGTCTTCTTCGAAGAGAGTGTAAAGTAGAAAAGGGAAAAGGAAAAGGGTAAAGGGGTCACGGGGAGTGTAAGACTCCGCAGGTAGGGCATGAAACCTTGAGGGACTAGCGGGGGGGGGGGGGGGGGGATTGCAAGAACGTGCTTGGAATGGGTATGTGCTCAACACCGCACTGGTCCCGTCTGCGCCGTGTTTCGGTCCTTTAAGCCACGGACACATAAGGCGGACCATCATCAGCGTGGAACCTGAGTGTCTGCAGACAGGACTGCGGTGTGAGTCTGGTTTGTCAGGCGGCTGTTCGTAGCTCGTCACAGGGGAGGGGGGGGGGGGGTGCATACTCGAGGTCGAAAGTCGGTGCGATAATGTACTTTTCCGGGAGATACGTTGTGATGAACTTCTGTATGGCAAGGACGACCTTGTCCGCCCGCAGGACGCGCACGAAGACCAGCCGCATGAGCGGTGTCATTTTGGACTCGAAATCAGCGTGCATCGGTTCCAAGTGCGGGTCCGCAGAGTCAAACACCGACTTGTAATACTCATGCTCCTGCGCGAAGTGAGCGTCGAACCCGGCGAAGGCATCCAACGTGCTTGCTACGAACTGCACGTCCTGCCACATGCCACTGGTAATCCAGTCAGGTGCTGGATTCGTGGCGTTGCCCCCGGTACCCGTTGTGCCGGTGAGTAGGTATCGATATTCTAAAGCATCGACGTTTCCTTGCTCGCGGATGATCGTCGTGCACAGGGAGAACGAGAACATTAGCTTGTGTCGTTCGAACAGCGAGCGGCACACGTTGGTGTAGAAGCCGAATGTGAAGAACTCGAGCAGGTTGGTCAGGCGCTGCTCGAGATCCGAGTCTTGCTCCGCTTTTTCGATCGCGTTCATGAACAAGTTCATGAACCACGTCAGAGAGTATTGATACATCGGATCAACCGCAGCAAGCGCGGCAACGCAGAAGAAGAGGATGGCGGCGCGGAAGGCAACGGGGCGGTACTTGTTCCGCGTGACGTCGATCACGACTTCCGTCTCTTTCGCCTCCTCGACTGCCTTGTTGATCTCGATGGACTTCACCTTTGACTTTTCGAGCGTCTCGATGAGCTCCTCATTGTCCAAGATTTCGCCCTCGCACTCCTGCAGCATCTTCAAGATCAAAGCTTGCAAGTCTTTTAGTTCTTTCATCATGGCCGCGTTCTGCCGGGTGAGGTTGTTCTTCTGGTCCTCCAAGTCCTTCCTCTCCTTTCCGACCAGCTTGCCCAGCAATTGGTCTTCGAGGCCGCCGGGGGTGATGAAGAAGTTTAGCAACGAAACCTTCACAGAGGTTTCCGGGGTGTAGTGCGGGTTCGGGAGCTTCGTGGTCATGAAAAGCTTGAACCGGTCGTCGTAGGGAATCGCGTTTTCCCCGAGCTTCATCATGACCGTGCTGCCGGCCAGGTAGGTTTGCTTGAGGAGGACGGGCTCCAGCAGCGGGTCCAAGTCCTCGCCCAGGTTCTCCATCAGGCACGAAGCGCCGAGCCGGATCGCCGTTTCCAGCGACTGCGCGTACTTCGGGTCGGTCACCTTGCAGACGACCAAGGGCGGGGCGCCAGAGGCGGTGTTGCCTTTCCCCTCCATGTTCTTGATCCAGGCGTTCGCCTGGCCCTGCGGGTCGATCATCAGCGGCCACCGCGACGTCTTGCTGAGGATGATCGCGTTTTCAGTCGACAGACTGTCGCTCGGCAACCCTTGGATCCCCCACTGCTGGATGGCCACGGGATCTCCGCAGGTCCGGATCAGGCTGCAGTTTTCAGAACGGGGAAGCTTGTGCGCGTCAAGTTCCGCGCACCATTTTTGCACGTACCGGGTGCGGTATTCCGAGGTGTACGGGCCCAGATACGCGACGCAGCCGGACGCGATCAAAACGTCGCCCAGGATCGACAGCTCCTGCTGTTCGTACATGGCGACGAGTTCGACCCAGCGGCCCTTCTCGCCCGACAGGCCGTCGATCAACCGAGCGGCGCGATCCAAGCGGGCTTCCGTCTGCGCGACTTCGGCTTGGAGGTCCCGCTGCTTGGCGACTGCGCTGTCAAAGTTGGCCTGCAAGTCGGCTATTTTGGATTCGACGGCGTCGAGTTTCTGGCGGGTTACAGCGAGCGCTTCTTCGACTACCTGCAGCTCTGCTTCGGCTCCGGTGAGCTCTTTCCGCTTCGGCTCGACTTCGAGGTTGACGTGGTAGTATTTGTACATGGCGTGGACCCACTGGCTCATGCCGGCGCACGGGACCGACACTTTCTTCACCTCGCTGGGGGAGAACTTCTCGTCGTCGATGAACTTCTGGAGGGAGGTCACGAGCGCCTTCGACATCTTCTCGGCCTCGTACGCGAGCATGAACTCGTGCAGGCCGGACGCGTCGCGGAGCTCCTCGCGCGACGGCCCCCACCAGTCCTCCTCTTTTTGGCCGCCCTTGGTCACCTTGTTCGGGCCCCTGCCCTTGACGGTCAGCACGGCCTGCATCACCAGCAGGACGCCGGCGGGCGGGGCCGAGTATTTGCCGACTTCCTGCAGGTCGCGCACCTTCAGGTTCCGCAGCACCTTCTTCGCTTCGTCGAGTGCCGGGAGCGCCTCGGCGAGCATCTCCTCAGCCGACTTCTTGATGCCGGAGCAGATAGCGGCTTTTTCGGAGGCGGCGGTTTCCTCGGACTTCGCGCCCTCGCGCGCGACGTCCGCTTCGGCCTTGTCGATCGAGATCTGCTCCATCATCACCTGGACCTCCTGCTGCGTCTTGACCAGCTCCGGCTGCCGCGCCTTCAGCGTCGCCTGCAGCTCGCTGACCTGGTCCTCGGTGACCTTCAACTTCGTCAGCCCGTTCTGCAGCCGCTGCTTGTTCTGCGTGATCTCCTTCCGTTGCTCCGCCAGCATCTGCTGGAACGCCTCGAGCAGCCCCAGGTACGACGTGGGCGTCACGTACGTGATCCGCCGACGCTCCTGTGTGTTTAAAAGGAGGATGCGACAACCAGCACCTAACTGCCTCCTCCGATAGCATAATGGTTGCAGCTAAAAAGGAACGTTGACCGCGGTTTAACCCAGAAGGGGGTGGAAATCGTCGACTAGAGCGGGGAGCGGCGACAGAATTGGTATTCCGCATACCGCGTAGAACACGTCGGTGAGGTCCTTCGCACTCTGATGGAGGATCGAGAACATTCTGAAAACGGTGTCCTGTGTGGGTGTGTGCGTTAAGTTCATGGCTTGTGGGTAGTGGGTAGCGTGTGAAGCGAAGTACGGCCGTGTCACTCTCACTCATCGGTTTTTGGATCACGGGTCGGTCCTGCTTTTTCGGTACGGCGCATCGGTTGTCAACTATTTCGTCAGTCTCCTCAAGTATTTCCTACAAAGCAGGTGCTTATACACCAATTCGGGTAGAACACGCATCGTTCCCCCGGCACTGCCTTGTTCGGTCCGATAGGCTCCTCCGGATCGGGGACGTCTTTCCACTTCACCTGGGTCAAGTCCAGGTCTTCCTTGGTGGGGGAATTTTGCGTTCCCTTTTTTGTTTGTGCGCACGAGCAGAAGTCACCTGCTTTGGTAAGTTTCACGTAGTACGCTGCCAACTACCGATTTTTTAGCATTTATTTGTGGTTTAGTACGCAAAAAAAAAGCAGTGGGCACACCCGAAGTTCGTGGTCGGCAGAGACTTGACAGTTGGCTTTAAGCAACGTGTCGTTGGCGACCGAGTACAGGGCCTCTTCGGGCCACGGGTCGTACCAGTCGATGGTGCAGCAGTTGCTCAACGACGGGAACTGGCGCATGCGCGTTCGAAACGCCTCGCCCAGAGGCGAAAAGGCGAGGACGATATGCACGTTGCGCCGGACTTGCTTCACGAAGCGGGAGTACATGGACAGCTTCGTCGTCGGCAGGCGCTCGGCCTGGCAGATCGACCGGAAGTAGTTGTAGATGTTGTCCAAGTCGACGCCTTCGAACAAGTTCGGCACGTCCGCAGTGCCCAGCAGCGATGCAACGTCCTCCATGAACAGCGGCTTGACGATCTGCGTGTCCGTGAACAAAAACACGGTACCCTTGTCTTCCATCCCCGCGTCCATCATCAACCGACGGAGTGCGTCCTTCCAATCGTTCATTGTGAACGACTTCGTGATCTCCAAAGAAAACACTTCGAGCTCTGCAATGTACGCGGCGAGTCTTGTCAAAGAGCGCCTGCCCGACCCTCCAACTCCGAGCAGCAACGCATGACCGCTCGGCATGTGCAAGACACGCGATATCCGCGACACGTGCTCCGCGGCGTCTAGAAAGATCACCAGCGGCATCGGCGGTCGCACGGAGTCCGCTGTCTCGTTGTAGTCCTGCAAGAACTGCGAGATGCTGGTGACAAAGGCGTGCATGTCCGTCACCTCCTCGTACACGCGGCTCTCGATGTCGGGCACCATGAAATCCCCGTACACCAGCCTCTCCGCCGTGACTAACTCCTTCAGCCCGCCCTCGGCTCCGAATCTCTCCTTGCACACTCTGTCCAACTCACCTTCCAACACGCCTCTATCCGCTTCGCATATCAGACGATCCTTGTACACCCGGATGCTCTCGTGGACCCAAAGCTTATACAGGTCGTTGACCGATTTAATAACCTTGGGTTCGACTTCGTATATCAAAGTGAACACTTTCGAGATGTCGCGCAGGTTGAAAGTGTAGTGCACGTGGTTCGGGGTCGGGAGGAAGTTTTTGCACGCGAACGAGAAGACTTCGATGGCTGACGCGACGATGGCCTCTACGGCAGTCACTATGTCGGCGGACATGCCGGCGGACGCGAACCGGGTGGCCATGATGGTCTTGAAGATGAGCATCATCGAGTCGTCGTCCAACTCCGTGAACGCGATGTGGTTGAAGTGCCGCAGGAACCGGCTCGAGACGCTCTGCCGGCCGCCGCCCGGCGGGCCCATGGAGCAGAGCAGGAGGACGTCAATGACTTCGTTGTACTTGATGGGCGGCATGAAGTTGTAGAACCCTGCGTGGTCCAAAAACTGCCGCAGCAGCTCAATCGGCGGCTGCGCACCGTACTGCTCCTTGATCGGCATGTTCGCGTCATCGACGAACACCACGAACATCTGATCGAGGTTGAGGAAAAGGTTGAGAGAGAGAGAGAGAGAGAGAGAGGGAGAGCGAGAGAGGGATCAAGTGAAGTTCTGGACAAACTCAGACCGAAGAGGACTTCGCGTCGTGGGGTGGACCTGTTGGTCAAATACACACACACCAACGATCAAAATCTTCACCCACTGGCAGTGGTTGCATTGTAGCTACTGATCAGTTATGGCCGCCCACGGGTGCGTGGTGCATCGTGATGCACTAGTTTGACCGTGTTTGAGGGAGGGCGTGGGGAGGGGCCTTTCGACTCACTGCATACCTTGCCGGCTGTGGGACCCCAGGTCGTTGTCTCGAGGCCGTTCTTCCTCTTCTCGAACTTCGACATGAGCGTGTTCTGGCACTGGTTTGCCTGCGTCTGCGCGCTGAACGTCAGGAACAGACCTGCGTGGCACATTTCATGAAAGTCAAAAGAGGTCAAAAGAAGCAGTGGAGACATCCTTACTTTCGCACTTCCTTCTGTCACGGCGACACTTCACTCGGCGCCTTCTTATCATGATTACGAAACATGTTGGCACAGAAACGGTCCAGTTCCCGGATTTTTTGGCTCAAAAAATTCATCTTTCGGGTGAGGAGTACATGGCGCAATCCTGCGCGTCTTTCCTACCCGCGCTAGACCGGATCTCTCAGCGTTGACGTCAACGGACACGAAGTCCTTTTCTACTGGGTGGAAATACTAACTTGTTCTTGGACACAGGTAAATCTGGGTTTCGTTGTGAGACGAAAAAAAATCCCCGTTCTGTAGTTCTGAGCCCTCTGAGACGAATGCGCACCTGAGTACTTCTCCGGTAATTCACCCATGAGCATGTTCTGCACATTGGTGGTTTTCCCCGTTCCGGTAGGGCCGGTGACGATAAGGTGGTGGTTGGCTTTGACGATCAGCTTGCAGAAGAAGTTGTTGCGGACGGTGTCCTTGGTCGGCACTACTAAGTCGGCAAACCCAAGCTTCGGGTCGATCGTGGGCGGGGGGACTGTCTGCAGCCAATGCTTCCAACCAGTACCGGCATCTTCGTCGCACTCGTAGAACTGGTCGTACAGAGATACTGGCTTCCCTTCAAACTCCGTCAGCATGTCGGCGAGCACGGACTCGTTGTTCTCTTGCATCAAGTTGTACAAAAACTCCGAGAACTTCGGCCGCGAATCGGCGGTGCACGATGCTCCGACGGCCCAAATGACGGAAAGGAAGAAATGCGGCAGCAGCGAAGCTTGCATGGCCGCCGCCACGTCATCCGGCAGCTCGCCTGTCCCGCTGGCCTGGGCGGTGAAGATGGCGAAGAACCCGTCCATGATCCGGAACACGGAGTCTAACAGGTTGTTGTCCACCGTCGGCACGTACTCCGCGGTCCGCCACCTGATGAAGTCGATGCAGGGGATGCAGTACGTCACTGCCTTCTGCTTCAGAACAGCGGCAGAACCCGCGTAAATCTTCGGCAAGCGCTCCACCCAGGACTGGATACGGTCTGTCATTGGTGTGCACGACGACGGCTCCATGTAGATCATCCCGCATCGGGAAACTGTAGCCGGAGAGGCCACCGCCAAGTCCTCGACTTCGAAGAACATCGTCATCGACGGCGACATTTGGATGATCTCGCCGGAGACCAGACAGAGCTTCTTGTTGTCGTCAAGGACGGTGTTCATGCTCTCGATCCACAAAGCGTCGACCGGGCCGTCAAACACGACCCACTGCTTCGCGCCGGTCTTCTCCTTCGCCGCTCTCCGGAAGAGAACGCAGAGAATACCGTCGCTCCACTCGTGCGTCGCGTCGTCGTACGCGCCGTAGAGCTGGTTCATCGTGATGCTCTTCGGGTTGCAAATGTGCGTCCTGACTTTAGAGTACCGCTCGGTGTCTTCCGTTTGATGCCGCCTGGAGGCTATGGACGTCATCGCGTGTTGCAGCACTTTGTAGTTGCACGTTTTCCCGCCGCCCGAGGGCCCGACGAGCATGAGCCCGTGCCGGAGGACGGTGACCTCGTACAGCTGGATGCACTTCTTGATGAACTCTGGGACGCTCTGCAGGCCGAGCTTCTTGATCGCTTCGCCGATGCCCTCCATCAAGCACCCGTAGTTCGGCACCGGCAGCTGCGCTTCCGGGAAGAGGTCCGAAATGATGTTCTCGAACAGCACGATGTCGGCGTGCAAGAACTTCGGGACGTTGCTGTCCCTCAAAGACCGGAGAAGCAGCAGCCGCTCCTCCCCTGTTGTTTAGAGGTGGGGGGTTTTTCAGAGTGAACGATATCCGTGAAAGTATGCTGGGGTTTGTGTTTCGCATGCACAGGGTGTAACACTCTCGATGGGTTTGTTTCCCAGTGGTAGCATGTCCAAGAGTGCTACTAAACTGTACATCTGAGCCGGTCCATAGACCGTGATAGACCGAAGAATATAGCACCGGGCAATTCGATGCAGCTTTAGGGACTAGGGATGGACCTGATAGACCGTGGTGGACCGTGATTCACTGTGATAAACAGCGGCAGGCACTTCGATGCAGTTTCAAGAGATAGGGACGGACCGGCTCAACATCAGTACTTAGAAACAAATCAAGACAACTGCGAAGCTAGCACACCTGTGGGGTCCTCCCGCTTGTTTATACCGGCCGCGGTGATGACAGTGTTGACGGCGCGCATGCCGAAGTCGTAGTGGTCCTGCGTGGAAAGCTGCTCGGACGACAGCTGGAAAGTTTGGACCATCTTTTTCGACAACGGGCGCGCGTCCTTGTACCCGTACGAGAACAGCCTGATCTCGCCGATGAGGGCGTAGTCTGGGATCATGCACGCCACCGGACGGAACAGGACCTTCAAGTTGTCCGGCAGCTCTGTCCGCCCTGCGTACCCTGGATTCATCGTGATGAACACCGCGTGCGTCGGATCGACGACAATTTCCGAGCCTTCGAACTCGATGCGATATTGCTGCCGCTTCAGCGCCTCTTGCAGGTCAGATACCTGTCGTTGTTGTTGTTGTTGTTGTTGTTGTTGTTGTTGTTGTTGTTGTTGGTATATATTGTTTGTGGCTTCAGGAGCTGGATATCGCAATATGTGTATAGACACAAGGGTAATGGGGAGCACCAGCAGTGAAAAAAGCAGGTCATGCAGGGCTACTGGCAGTTAAAGCGCGGCACTGCAGTCACAATCGGGTTGCAAAATTTTCTCCGAAGGCAGCTTTTGCGGCGGCACTCAGGATCGACTGCCCGATATCCCACTGGCTATCGACAAAACCTTTTCCATTTCAGCCCTTCATGTTCTCAGTCGAAAAGCGACTTCCCTAATGCCTGGACATGCAGAAACTCGTGGGAGAGCCAGTGCCACAGGGGCGAATATTCGTTGTTTTCTCGGGGGTTTTGCAAAGTGTTCGTACTCGTTTAGCATCCAATCTTCCCTGATCGTTTTCGATAAGAATGAAAGAAATGCGTAGTTTTGGTTTATTCTTTTGCTTTTAGTTGTCGACAACATTATTTACTTTCAGCGTCTTTTCATGCCTTTAAATGACGGTATTTTTGGTTTTCTTTCTTCACCATGGTTTTTCTGGACTTTATGGTGCCATAGAGTAAGAGAAACGAAAACCTGCTGCGCCACCACGGACAGCACCTCGACGTCGATCCGGTTAAACTCATCGAAGCAAGCCCAGGCGCCGGTCATCGCGAGGCCTTTGAAGAACTTGCCCATGGCTCGGAAGTCCAACCCTTCTTGGCAGTTGAACACGACGCACTGCTTCGACAGCGCTTTCGCCAAATCCTTCGTCGTCTCCGTCTTCCCGGTACCGGCCGGCCCCGCTGGCGCGCCGCCGAGGCAGAGCGCGAGGGCGCCGGTCAGCGTGAGGTAAATGCGATCAGTCAGCGGCGTGATGACCAGCCGCATCGTGTTGCCCAGGTACTCCCCGCCGTACACAAACAAGGCGTCGACTTGCTTTATTTTGCACCGGGCGTCCTCCACGTCGTAGTAGTACCTCAGCTGCTTGATCCAGTCGAAGTCCGTGATGTCCGAAGTCTTCGACGTGACCATGTTCTTGGTCGTGTCCTTCGCATGGACCTCGATCGTGATGACAGCCCCCATGTTCACTCGCTGCATGCGAGTCAACGGAGACTGCACAACGTCAACGAGTTCCAGTAGTTGCTCCTCTGTTTTCGCTGCGTACCGGTCGAGCCCCGGGAGGCCCTCTGTGTTGAGGACGTCTTCGATTTCGAGCGTCCAGTATATCTGGGCGACCGCGATGACGACCTGCCCCTGGTGTTCGAGGACCCACTTGCTCCTCTGCGTCGTGGCGTACGCGGCGTTCGCGATGGTGATGCGCTCGTGCAGGGCGAGCTTCATCCCCGTTTCGATCTCGTTGAGCCACACCTCGACGTTCCGGTCGCCTGGCAGGATCGGGGAGACGAACGGGATGTGCTCCTTTTCGGCCGAGTCCCAGCCGGTCATCTCGTTCGGACCGTCCCCCCACGTCAAGTTCGCCATGAACTCGACCAGCTTCGGCAAGTGGTCGTCGATTGTTCTCGGGTCCCTCGACTGGGACAGGATCTCGAGCAGTTCTTCGTCGGACAAGAAGTAGAAGCGACCGAAGAGTTGCCTCTTTTCCCCGAGGTAGTCGTTGAGGCCCTTCTGCACGACTTCCAACGTCTTGTTCGCGTCCACCAGCTGGTCCAGCAGCTTGTTGGTCTTCGTGCAGAAGTCCAACGCGTTTGGGTTCTGGAACGCCTGGCCCATGATCTTCCGCCACGTGCGGTCCACCTTCTCGAATTTCTTGCTCAGAACGGGCAGTTGGAGCGCGATGTCCGCCGCCGAGAAGATGGGCTGCAGGTACAGCCAGCTCCTCTGGCACTCGAGCCACTGCTCGAGGATCTCCGACACGAGCGTCAGCGACCGGTCCCACTCCAGGATTTGATCTTCGAAATGCCCCTTGAACGGGGAGAACGAAAGCTGCTGCGTGAGGTTGACGTCCTCGTCGAGACGCGCTTGCACGTCGTCGGCGCCTTTCATCATGTACGTCTTCGTCTCCTTGTACGCCTCGATCTTGAAGGCAACGTCCTTCCACTTCGCGTACATGTCGTTCAGCGAGGATTCGATGCCGTACTCTTTCGCAGCAACCTCGCAGACCTTCACGATGATGTCCTTGTGGGACACGAGGTCTCGGTCTTTGCAGTCCTGCAGGGTCTGGATGCTCTCCGAAGGGTTTTCGGGGTCCAAAGTGCCGTGCGGCAGGTTTTTCTCGAGCTCCGACCAGTGCCTGTCCTTCATCCCAGGGTTCCGCAGGGACTGCAGGACGGGCACCAGCGGCGAGAAGTCGGACAGCTGCATCCGGATCTCGTCGACGATCTTGATCTGCGGCTTGTCCTTGAACGTCTTGCGGAGCGAGGTCATCACGCGGTCCGCGTGATCGACGCTCTTTTTCAGCTCCTCCGGGTCGAGGGAGTGGAACGGGTCCTTGTGCCAGCCTTCCACCCAGTTCTGCCACTCGTTGGTGGTGATCCAGAGGTCGGCGTAGGGTTTGAACTCCTTCGCGATTTCGAGGATCTGCCGGTACCCGACCACCTCGTCGCTGAAGAGTTCTTGCTTGCGGTTGAAGTCGGCGGAGAGCTCGCGTGAGTCGTTGATCCGCTTCTGCAGGGATTTGACCTCGGCGGCCAGGGAGGCGACGTTCACCTGCAGGTCGGTCTGGGCGGAGAACTTCTGAACGTCGCGGGCGACCTTCTCGATCTCCTTCTTGAAGGCCTCCTGTTCGACGACCATCGCGTCGTGCAGCTTCTCGCCTTCGGCGTCGAGCCGCTTGGTGACCGCGTCGACCTGGTTCTCGAGCTTCTTCGGCCAGAACATCGCCTCCCACTTCCCCTTGAAGTCCTCGTCGCTCAGCTGGTACTGGAACTGCTCCAAGATCATGTAGTACATTTTCATGTCCTCGATCTTGTAGATCATCCCCTCCGGCGGCTGGTACACGAGCTCCGGGATGTCCTTTTTGATGAACCCGCGCGTGTTGAACAGGGCCTCGACCGTCTGCGCGGGGCGCTGGAGGGTCGCGTTGATCTTCGTGAAGCTCTCGCGGATGTTCTTGGCTTTTTCCTTGGCGAGGTCCTTGATCAGGTCTTCGACCCCCTTCTTGAGCTCGTCGTGCTTCTTCTCCATCGCGGTGCGGAACGTGGTGCAGTCGACGAAGAAGTTGCCGACCTCCATGTAGTGCGGGATTTCCTTCCGGACTTCCTTCTTCTTCCGCTCGTGCTTCTTGATCTCGGCTGTCATGTCCTCCGTGGGGTTCTTCATCTCGGGGTCTGTGCATTGCGCTTGGAAGTCCTTGATGTAGGTCGCTTTGTCCAGACGGATCACGTCCGTGTACTTCAAGTACGTCCGTTTGTAGTCCTCCAACGGAGCGAGGCTCCGCCGTATCGCGCTTGCCACCCGCTGCCGGGTCTGCACGACGCGGGGGTCGTTCGGCGGGACGGACCCGCAGTAGGGCCCCTTCTCGTCCGGCCAGAAGTAGCACGTCATCACGAACTTCTCGAGCTGCGGCACGTCGTGCGTCGACTGCACGGCCTTTTCGAAGATGTTGAGGATGATCTCCTCGAACTTGTCGATGGGCGTCGAGTACGTGAAATCCGCGTCTTTTTCGACCAACTCGAGCGTGAACAGCGGGGTTTTCTGTATGGCTGCGGGATCGTCCGACCCAGGCCACGAGTTCTGCACCGTGTACATGTCCTTCACCTCGACCTTGAAGTTCGAAACGTCTTCGATAAACTCGGCGAAGGAGCGGATGGAGTCCAGGACCAAGAAGTTAAGCGTGTCCTCCATCATGTACTTGACCGTGGTCAGGAACTTCTTGAGCTTCGACACGTCGTAGATGTCCTTCGACTTCTCGTCGAGGTTGAGCCAGCCTTTCCCGATGCCGGTGATGTGCTGGACGATGCTGGAGCGCAGCTTCTCCTTCCAGTCGTGCTTGAGGTACGCCGCACGCTCTTCGATGTACTCAAGCTGCATCTTCGCGAAGTGCTGGAGAGACATGTGCCGCTCCTTGGGCAGGCTGAAGAGGGAGACCTTCAGAACCTGCTGGCACGCGTCTCGGACAGCGGCCAGGGCGCGGACAACTTCGGGCTGCGTGAAGTACGTGCAGAAGTTGAACTTCTTGTTCGCGACGACGAACTCCTGCCGGGCGCCCGGGGGGACGGCGGACACTCTATCGAGGGGTTGGACGGTCGGCATGTCGCTGGGACCGTTGCGGATGTCCTCGGGGGTGAGGCCTTGGAAGAGCGGATCCAGCGGATCGGGCTGGTCGTCCGTGTCTTCGGCGGCTGCCGCCTGCAGCGTGAGCTTGTGCTCCAGGCTGACCTTGTTCATGGTCCGCCTCCACTCGAGCACGAACTCTTCGATCAGCGCGGTTTCCTGGGGTTTGATGTTCTTCCGCTCTTCCGGCGGCAGGGACCGGATGCTGGTGCCTATGTCGGTGATCCGCTGGAGGACCTCGGTGTTGACCGCCGACATCTCGTCTGTCGGCATCGAGTCGCAGCACAGGCGGTACTTCAACCACTTCAGCATCTTCTCCCGGATGCTGATTGCCCGGACCAGCCTCTGCACGTACTTAGTGGGATCCTCAGCGAGGAACACGACGAGCACCCGCGGGAGCCACGACGCTGTGTCGCCTGCTTCCGTCGGAGACGCGCCCCAAAGCACGCGCACGGTGTTCAGCTCGGTGTTCCAGTCGACCACCCTGCAGTACTCGTAGCCCCAGGCACCCGAAGGCATCATCCGAAGCCCCCGGGCGGGTACGTAGAAGTGCGTTTCGGGCATCGAGGCGTCGACACCTTCGTGCGCGAGCTGCATCCACTCCTGTGTGAACGGGGGTTGCAAGTGCATATATCATCACGGTCGATTTCGAATTTCCCCTTCCCCCTTTTTTTGCGCGTTTTAGCTCTCGTGTTTTCGTCGGCGACCAACACTAATCAACAATTACCGCGCCTCTAGCCTCCTTCGACATGAGCACAAGGCAGTCCCTCGAGTATTTTTGATAAGGCTGATGATAAGCACCCGGTTTGCAGGAAATAGTTGAAGAGGCTGCCACTTGCGAAATGTCAAAGGAGGCGAGTTTCGCTTCCGAGCACAAGCAAACAAATGGGGGTCTTTTTTGTTGAACGCTTACGCCCGCCACTAAACCCAGATTTACCTGTGTTTCGTGTGGGCTACAGCACATTTACCTCCTTTGATCTATCGCAACTGGCAGTCTCCCCGCATTTCCTACAAAGCAGGTGCCTATACAACAAAATACTCGACGTACCTGCTTCGACTCCGAATGGAAGGGGGGAAATATAGAGGTAAGGGGCAAATACAATACAAACACAATCTGATTTGTTCTTCGCTTACACCACCGTGTGTTGTTTTCTCACTCAGGACATTTGACCTGTTGTGTTTGTGTGATTTGTCGTGTGGGGGTAGACCCGCATGACCTCACGTCCGTTCAGCACGTGGTTCGGTAGTTACAGCACTTTTGATCGCTTCTGTTCTTTGTCGGGCAGCATCGTCGAGCATTTCCTTTCAAGCTGGCGCTTATGTAAAAATACCTGCGGTGTCCTGGGGTCGAACGAGGTGTCGTCGAAGACCTCGATTGGGACGGTCTGCCCCCCTCGGGCTCCCACGTCGTCGAGGGACAGTCCAGCGATGCGGCAGAGCTGCTCGACGTCTTGCGACTCGAATTGCCTGCGCTTCCGCTCGATTTCGATCTTCCGGGGTACCCGCCCTCGTACGTGCACAAACGGAAGCAGCACTTTCGGCTCCAGCGCGCGGGGTGGCAGGTTTGGAAACGTGCTGGACGCTGGCTTCGCTTCGTGCAAGAGCCCTTCGGCAACCTGTATTTGGGGAGAGTGTGGATTTTGTCTGGTGCGATCCGCGCCCTTTCGTATGGCATAACCCGAAACTGATCGCAGCATTTGTTATTCTCCAAGTATTTCCTTTCGTTGACTGTTGTCGACAACCTCTTTCGATGCCGGGGAAAAGTGGGAAAAATAAGCTGAAGTTCATATACAAAAAAAGGTCGAAAGACACCACTCTGTCCGCCCATTCGGGATCGTCGGAAACACAAATAAAATGGTGGCGATCTGTTTCAGTTATTCCCCATTCGTTGTCAACAACCTCTTTCGACACCATGTACATTTTGAACGTTGTGGTGCCGTAGTGTAGTCCTTTTTTCGTGTGTTTTCCGGCGATAATCGCGCAGCCAGTTGCCTGTAACGGCGTTCTTATTGCTCGTTGTTCAGAGTTCAGGTTTTTCGAGACTGGAGGTCCTATGAACATGCAATGTGAATAGCCTCTATTCGAGCCAACCCCACTTTTCTCTACACTAAAAAAGTGTATTGTTTTGAACTAGATAATAGCGCGGAGCTGGCTTTTTCTCCCCCTGGGAAAATGTATATGGGTGGCAGAGTGAGCGGGTGTCGGCCTTCAGGCCGGTGTGTCCGGGTTCAAACCCCGCCCATGACACTTTTCCGGTCGAAGATTATTTCGAGGTTTGCTGTCGTTTCGGGGCCTGATGTGCCCAAAATTTGCGTTTTTTGCGGAGTTTCTCAGCCCCCCGGAGAAATACCGGAGGGGGGGGCGGCGGGAAAAGGCTGCCCCAGGGCGGCCCCCCCCCGTGCTGGGCCCCGGGTACGAGGCCAAACTTTACACCCGAACTTAGCTTCGCCCGGACTTTGTTTCGCCCGAACTTAGCTTCACCCGAGCTTTGCTTCGCCCGAACTTTGCTTCACCTAACTTTGCTCACCCGAACTTAGCTTCGCCCGAACTTTGTTTCGCCCGAACTTTGTTTCGCCCGAACTTAGCTTCACCAGAACTTTGCTTCACCCGAACTTAGCTTCGCCCGAACTTTGCTTCACCAGAACTTAGCTTCGCCCGAACTTTGCTTCACCCGAACTTAGCTTCGCCGAACTTTGTTTCGCCCGATCTTAGCTTCACCAGAACGTCCGAACTTTGCTTCACCCAGAACTTAGCTTCGCCCGGACTTTGTTTCGCCCGAACTTAGCTTCACCTTCGCCCGAACTTTGCTTCACCAGAACTTTGCTCACCCGAACTTAGCTTCGCCCGAACTTTGCTTCGCCCGAACTTAGCTTCACCCGAACTTTGCTTCACCAGAACTTAGCATTGCCCGAACTTAGCTTCGCCCGAACTTTGCTGTTCCCCGAACTTTAACTGCTGCCTCCAGTCTCGCCACGCGCCGGCCTTAGCCGAGCGCACTTAATTTTTGTGAAAGTGCTAATACTCAGGGCATTAGCTTGGTCACCGACCCATTTTCCAAATTTGGACCGCGAACGGCCCGTTGCGTCCTTAGCCACATGCAATGTGTGAGGAAACTGAACCGCCCAAGTAGGACCTTCTGATCATGATCATTTGCCAAATTTGCCACCTGAATCCACGTCCAGGATTTGGGCTCAGGGTAGTGCGGTCAACGAAAACTCTAGTTTCCCTTTCTACTTTCTCCTACTCTCGCGGTGTACGGTTTTCACTCAGGAATGGGCTCAACACAGCGCAACGCGACGACAAGGCTGGGCCCCTGAGTGCCTCGGATTGCACATTGGCCTGGGTGATGGTGCTGTACCATTTTTTTTCTTGAAAGTATGCCAATCCTGCAGGGAATAGTTTACTAGACCTCTTGAGTTTGTGCTGACCACGAATTGGGGAGTCGGGAGAACCTACAAAGCCAAAAGCAGGACCGACCCCCCCCCGTTCGTGAGAAAAAGCCACCTTTTTGCCATCTATCTTTGTCAAGAGCTGCAACTCAACTATTCTTTTGGGACACGCAGCGGATGACCAGAAACACATACCGGGTCCATGTGGTCGGACGCTGTGGGAGACGCCTCGGAGGACTTCTGGCTCGTGCCGCCGTTGGCGCCGAGGCTGACCGCCAGCTTGGTACCGAACCCTTGCGCCCGCCCATTCTGCCCGTTCGGCAGCGGCCCCGCGGGCGGCACCGGCGTCGCCGCGTCCCCGGCGGGAAAACCGTTCCCATTGGACGTCTTCTTCTGCTGTTTAGGCCGGAGACTGCTTTTCAGCTTCCCGGCCATGGTCGCACGGCACAACGGAGAGGAGAGAGGGTCCCCCCCTGCGTGTGCGTGTGTGTCTGTCTATGCACTCGCGCCCCCTTGCGGCAGGTGGCTCCTCGCCCCGGAAGGGTTGCGCTGCTCCGAAAGCGGTGGTGTGATCTCAGTAATGGGTAACCCCTGAGCGGAGTCTAGCCCAGTGTGTGTGTGTGTGTGTGTGTGGTGTGTGTGTGTGCGATGCCCCGCGCCGCCTGCCCCTGCTCCTTCAGCTGCAGCGCGTTTCGCCTCCTCTTTCGGGGCGGCGCGATCCCCTGCGCGGGGGGTGAAGGAAGAAGGGGCAGCGCGGGAACGAGCCGGCGAGGGATATTCGGGGGTGGGGGTGGGGACGGGGTAGTGTCCCCCCCCTTTCGGCTCCCCCCCCTGCGCCCCCCTCTTAGTCCCAGCCTGTGTCGTAGTTTTGTGTGTTCCGGCTAGTCAGTTGCCGCTGCGAGGGCGTTCTTTCCGAATGGTGGGCTCAGTGTCTAGTGTTGCACTGTGATCTGCTGCGGTGCGGGGGGGTTGCGTGTATAGCGTCAAAGGGGAAAAAGCGTGAGGAAGTAATCTCGCGAGCTGCAGCGATGTAGCCTGGTTTGTCAGCCGGCTGTTCGTAGCGCGCCACTGCGCGTGATTTCCCGGGAGACAACAACCTGGGTGGTTGGCTACCAGTTTTGGGCTTCTGATGACTTTTGACCAGAGATGGGTCCTTTGTGTGGGCTTCCAGTGGTCCCCGCGGGTGGAACATTCTCCGGCCGTTTCTTCAACCTGCACCGATGTACAGCAAGTTTTCCGATATGCTTCATCATGGGCCGTATGCGCCACACTGTAGAGCATACCTCTCATTAGAACCAGTGTTCGCGCTAAGGAAAGAAGCGGCTGATAATCGCCGCTGATTTCAGCCGGAAAAAAAAAATTCTTGAAAAACTGACCGGCTGAAAATCAGCCGGCTGATTTTTGGAAGGTCTGCCGATCAGAAGGGGTGTACGACAACATCTTGCCGGTTCGTCAAGCTGATTCCGCTCCGTGGGGTGGTGACTGTTGAAAATCGGCTGATTTCGTGCGAGTCTGCGGGTAAAAAAAAAGGGCTCGAAATGTAATCAGCCGGCAAGCCGGCTGATCGCGCGCACACTGATTGGAACCCACAACAAAGCGTGGAGGGAACCCTTATTCACAGGTTTCTTAGTTTCCGTTATCGTTGAAGGTAGCACACAGACTGACGCAAGGCGCAATATTTTTGCTATGAGCAGCCGAACGCAAAGGGAAGCGGATTGGATGAAAAGAAGCTAAAGGACAGCAAGTCTCTTTCTGTGGAAATGGAAGGAAAAAAAAAAGGAGAGAAGGAGGTGCACAGGAGTGTTTTGTAAGTGTTGGAAGAACAGAGGGCGCAAGCTGCGACGAGATTATCTGCGGCGCACCCAGGACAGAGGGGAAGGGGATCGCGAAAGCGGGGTGCCTTTCGTTGGGGGTTCCCTCGTACCAAACAGGTCGGGTGGCAAACGAATTTGTGGCATCAAAATGGAAGTATGGAACAACTTCTGTGGGACTTTGGTACTTGGCTGTTTGACCAACGGAGCTTTCTTTTCTGTTACCAACTGCTAACGTTGAACACCAACACAATTGCACAAATTATCATGACCAGCACACCATCATCTGGACCCAAGGAAGCCGTCTGACGCTGTGGGAACACTCAACTCGTACTGTCTGCTCGCCAAAAGTTAGTAGATGTAGTGCACCTTGGCAGACCCATCATTCGCCCCTTTTCAGCCAGTAGTAGTATAATATACTATATATTATTCTAGCCGCATTTTGAGCTACTCTCTTCTTCGCATCTGTGGGGGGAGCAGCGCAAACACCACACTCCTCCGGCTGGCCTTTGGCTAACGACTGTTTCTCGGGCGGGTGGCGCGACGAGCAGTTGGTTGCTCGCTGCTTCCGTGATGGCGGATACCATCCCAGCTAGTATTGAAAGGCGACGAACGAAGATTATCACTGAGTAGCGACCAGCGTCGGAAACTTGGTCGGACCGACTGCTGGCGAGAATCTCTATCGGCTATCCTCAGTATTGGGCATTGCAGTAGGGCATTGCCGTCAGGCATTGCTGCTGTGCATTGCAGTAGGACATTGCAGTCAGGCATTGCTGCTGTGCATTGCAGCTGCGGTTTTCGTTCAATGAGAGGAAAGAAATGAAGAACTCCGAATAACAACTTACGATGGGGTGATATGGGAGGGAAAACAAAATGTTTCCCCCGTAGAACAGACACCCTGTAATGTAAAATCGTCAAGCCTCGCAGGTTCCCTCGGAAAATCCGTGAGCCTTTGTGCCGTCGATGGAACTATCCCGCCCGTCCTATCATCATCATAAATACCATAGGCTTTTTGAACGTTTCGACGCTCGTGCTTTGAGCAAATTCTGCAGGCAGTTCCTCGCACCTGGCCTGAACAACTTTGTCGCAAGTGCAAGGGCATTGCATGCGGCCAGCCGCGGGGGAACCGCAGCAGGAGGAAGCAAACTTTTCGAGGGGGTCTAGATTTTAGCGTTATTTGTGGATTAGAAGGTCGGTATTTTAAAGTCTCCGGTTGACCGTAGTGGCTGGGAGGGGGTTGAGAAAAGTGAGAGGGTGCCGCTCGTTTCGGGTGATGTGTCGTTCCGTTGTGAAACAACCAGCACGCTGGTTGATCGGGTTCCAACTTGTACTTACCCGGTTAAGGAATTCTGAGCAACCACCAAAACACGCTGCCTACGTCTTTTTAGCCCGCGCAATAATACATTGATGGGCAACCCGCCAAGATTGTTAGCACCAAAAACGGGAGAAACGCGCAGATTTGCTACCGACTACCTCTTTGCCCGCGTCTCACGTCCGCTGCGGAGATCGAATGTGCAGTTTAGTAGCACTCTTGTACATGCTACCAGGCCCATCGAGAGTGTTACACCCTGTGCATGCGAAACACAGCTGCGGAGTATGATGAGCACGAGCACCCGTCTGCAGTCGGCGCACTTACTCGCGCCTTTTCTTCGCGGCCGGCCCCCATTATTATCCGATGTACCTTGCGATGCACCTTGCCTTCGCCTGCCTGAAGCAGTAGTAAAAACCGTTTCGACTGGCTTTTTACTCAAGAGGATCCGGTCCCGGTAATCTCGGGCTGTCCAATCTCGGTCGCGAAAGGGTTTCTGCTCTGTAACGGGGGGGACCTGGTCTCCAAGCCGCCTTCTGCGCAACACGGCTACAGCATGCAGTCCTGCATTGGTGTGCAGTCGGCCATCAGGACCCCAGATCTCGCCACTTTACCGACCAACCTCGTCGAGTTCAGATCTGGTGAAAAACAGGAGAAGACGCAGATCCGACTAGAAACGACAGAGAGAAGGAGAGAGAAGGTGAGAAGGAGCGAGTGAGAGTGAGAGAGAGACGAGGTAGAGTGCAGGGACCTTCTCTCCGGGGAAAAGAGAAAATATAAAATGAGAGGGGTGGGAAGCTAGCTTGCTTGCTAAGCTTGCTAATGTACAAAAGTTCACCCAACTGGGGGTGTTGTCCCCAACGTCAGCAAGTACCAGACTTTCTTTTGTAGAGGAAACATTTCCGGATCAAGTAGCACAAAAAAAGCTATTCGACGCCAGCTTACCTGGTTTGGTAAGGTTCATGTAGTACGCTGAATTAGTGCCAACAATGCGTTGCTAACACGAGTGCAATCCATGGGTAGTAGGGTTCTGTTTGCCGCTAGAGATCGGCTTCTTATTACGTGAAGAGTTAATGACATGCCAAGTACCACACGAATGAGATTGATGAAAGGCCACTGAAGCTCACCGCCCAGTCGATGTAGACTCCTTTATCCGGACGAGGCAGATCGGTTCCCCTGGCCGTCCTGCAACTCACGGCTGCAACACATGGTGGCTCTGCTCAGAGCGCATTGATGAAGCTCAGGCCGAAGGCCTGTACGAGAGGATGGAGCGTGTTGGTAAAGTTCGGATGCATGCGAGCATCACCACTTCAAAGAGGCCTACCGTCAACTATTCCCTGCAGTACTTTACAAAGAAAAAATGCAAAAATATAGAGCAAGAGAGGAGAAAGCCCCGTTGTGCCATGTTATTGCACGACGCTGGCGTATGGCCAGTCGGTACGAGGATGGGGAACGGCCATAAATTGCATCTCGTGATACGCCTTCGAAAAAAACAACGGAGAGGGGGTGCGTGTATGAGGGTGCAGAGAAGAGGGAAACCAAAGGCAAAAGAGTGGGGAGAAGGGGAGTGGCGAAACGGTGAAAACCGACGCTCAGGTTCGTCTTTGCGATTCTTGATTGGGAAGCGGTTTGCGCATATTGCCTTGTTGCTTGTTGGTTGGTGGCGGGGGCTTCTTTTGGGAGGATGAATCGGTGTGCTTTCAGGATGAAAGACGCCTGCGGCCAGAGTGTTGTAGGGCTCGGGCCTGCCATCGAGCTTCCTTTCGGAAGGAGGAAGCAAAGGTTGCTCCTTCCGAATGGAGATTTGATGCTGCACCGACCTCTGACCTAGCCGCAAGCAGGAGCTGGGCCTTTTTTTGAAGGCCCGTCGCGGCTTGTTGCGCGAAACGCCGGAAAACACGACTTGGTGCGTTCGAAAGGTAGTCCCTGAGTCGCTGATGCAGATTTTCGCTTCCGCCTTATTTGCATCCAACCTCAAACTGGTTGTTGCACAGTCTCCGCAAGTCCCGCCTGGTGGAACGTGATATTTTCTTTGATAGGTTCCAGAAGAAGAAGAGGGATGGGCCCCTCAAACCTACAGCCTCGGAGGGAGCCGTTAAGGGATGCGGGAAGTTTTTAGTACAGTCTTCAGCGGCTTGGGTTCAGGTGACTGCCGAAGTTGGATGCCTAGCATCAAGTCTTCTTTGTGAAAGGAAGAGGCAGATCGGAATGTGATAGTTGGGAATGGTCGACGGTGGGAAGAGAGTGGGGGGAGACCTGTCGACGATCCATGGTGGCCGGGCAGTTTCCTGGCTTCCAGGCACGTGGGAAAACCGTGGGAAAACGGCGTGCCGGTTGATCGTTTTCCCACTTGTTTCTTACCCGGTTACTTTTTCAGGTTTTAGTACAGGTTTAGATTTAGCTTTCAAAATACAACCCCATTCGGGTTCCTCCGCTCTTTGCGGGAAGTAGCGGCTTTCCTGTGGAGCTGAAGTCTGTTTGCGTTTTCCGACGACGTGCGTCAAGTCTGTTGTCTTACGACCTTTCTAGTGTTTGTCTTGGTGTTGGGCCCCATCCTCTTTGTTTTGCTTCGTGCTTTTTTTAGCGTTTATTTATTTTGGTTGAATTTCAGGGGAGAGACGAGCCGGAGTGCAGGGTCCATCTCTCCTCGAGGTTGCCTCGTCGCGGTGAACTCCATGAAGAGCCAAACGACAGTATGTTAGTATGGCGCTTTCTTTTGTTCCGTGCGCAATTAGCGGAACTCACCTGCTTTGGCGGGTTGCATGCCGAGTACGCTGCCCCAGCTACCACATTTTAGTACCAACAAATGCACTGTTTTAACGCAAAAAAAAAAAAAAACCCCACAAAAAGAAAGAGGTCACCACCGCGACGGGGCGACCTCGAACTGTTTCGGGGCGTACGCGGGGGCGTCGGCTCGCAGCGTGGTGCCGCGCTGCTGCGGGCGGCCCCCCCGGCTGTTGGTGGCCTGCGGCTGGTGCGCGGGGTGGTACGAGGGGGCGGGGTGCTGCTGCCGCGGGGCGTCCGGGAAGGTGATGTCGGGGCTGTTGGTGCTGCTGCCGTGGAAGGCGTGCGACGAGCCGTGGTACCCGGCGGGCGGCTGGTGCTGGGGTTGGGGGTGGGTGTGGTGCTGCTGCTGCTGCTGTTGGTGCTGGTGGCGGTTGCTCGGCTGCGGGGTGTCCCACGGATCCCACGGCCTCGGGGAGCTCCCGCCGTTGACCAGGGACGGCCCGCCCCCGCTGGCCATCCGCACGGGCGGCGGGAAGTCAGGGTAGTTCGTCGCCGGCGGCGTCCGCCGGCTCCGCACCTGGCTAACGGGCGACACTTCGGTCTTCTGCTGCTGGTGCCGGCCCGGGTGCCCTTGCCCGAACGCGTCGCGCTCGTTCCACTGCCCCCACGCCAGGCTGTTGGCCGTGCCGTCGTTCTCGTTGCCGAACGCCGACGCGTACCCACCCTTCCCCCCCGCCGCCATGCTCAGCAGCTGCGCGATCCCCGGTTGCTGCTGCTGCGGCTGCGAGACGGCCCCGAGGCCGTGCCCGCCTTTCCCGCCGCGTTTGTCGGAGCGCTTCGCTCCGTTGAGCAGCCCGGCGGGCGCCGGCAGCTGCTGCTGCGGGAACCCGCCCTTCGCCCCTTTCCCGCCGGCGCGGTGGGCACCCCCCTTGCCCCCTCCCCCCATGGGCTGTTGGTGGTGGCCGCCGTCCGGCGGGCCAAGGTACTCCGCAGCGGCCCCTTTGCCGCCCCCGCCGTACGGGGGGCCGGTGTCGGACTGCCCGCTGCCGTCGAGCCCGTCGACGAACCCGCGGGAGAGCCCTGAGTTGCTCCGGGCGAGGTCGTGGCCGCCGCCGCCGCCCGGGCGGCGGGCGAGCTTGGCCTCGATTTTTTTGCCGTGCGGCGTGTTTTTGACCGCGTTGAGGTAGGGCCGGATGGCGGCGGAGAGCATCTCGAACTCGGCGACGGTCGCCGTGTTCAGCGCGGTCTGCACCACATAATTGCCGTACTGGTCCTGCAGCGTCTTCGCGATGTGCGGCGGCGACGTGAGCTCTGTGAGCACCTCCATCCTGCACGCAGTCGAGAGCTTGATGCACTTCTCGACCACGTTCGAGGAGAACTTGTTCCTGACCAGCCGTGCGATCGACCCTAAAAAGGCACAGACGACCCTCTCGGTGGCGGCCTTGTCGTCTTGCTCGAGGACGTACTGCACCACGTAATTGCCGAAGGGATCCTGCACCAGGGCGAGGGCGTGGCTGATGACCTCCTCGATCAGCTGCTTCTTCTGCGTCTCGCTGCCGAAGTCGATGCAGCGCTGCAGGACGCAGCACCCGTGCCTGTGCATCCCCACCTCGCAGACGTTCGCCGCCACGGCGTCGTACACGAACTGCTTGTTCGCGAAATCGAACTTTTGGAGGCACTTTTGGATGACGTGGTTCCCGTTCAGGTCCTTGATCATCTCGACCGTGTGCTGCGAGAGTTCGCGGCGCAGGAGGTTGACCTGCTCGGGGGTCCTCAGCTGGTCGACCACTTTCTGCACAGCACGGGTTCCGTGCATGTTGAAGCTTACATTCGGAATCTCTGTGGTATTGCGTGTGAGTTGAAGCTTACACGAGCCACGGGGTTTTGGGCGCCACTGCAGTGCCAATAAGGCACGGCGGCGGCGGGTTTAAAGTGATGGGTTTGCTGCTAGATGATTCGTATTTGGAGGTTGCGTGAAGTGAGGTGTTGAAACGACAGTTGGATAGGCAGAGCACTGCCTCTCATGCATGGTTGATGCTGGCATCAAGTCTTCTTCGAGGAAGATGTCGTCTACGAAAGGCATGCAAACTAGAAAGTCGTAAAAAGGGGAGTGTACGGCTCCCAAAGTGGCGTATGAAACCTTGAGGGACTAGCCCCCTGTGTTTTTTTCATCGCGGTGTTGTGACCTCGTTCTTCGTCTCATGGGGGGGAAAATGTTTCTTGGGTTTGAAGAGCGCGTGGTGCTTGCACCACTGAGGCCAGGTTATTTAACCGCGGATTTAGTGAAGGATTGTTCAGGAAACGGTCGCGAGCGAAACCCGACCAGGTAACGACCATTTCACTGTCTTCTTTGTTTTGTGATGCGAACATCACGAGGTGCTGTCCGAAGACACCGCCCACGTGAGCACTGTTAAGCAGCGGTTGCCAGATACTCCCGTAGCACCTATTCACGGGTTTGCAGGGGTAAAAAGGAAGCCCGGGTTGGGGAGGGTGGTGGGTTTGGTGCATAGTATTCTTCTTTTTTTGTTCTTTCTCGGTTCTGGTGGTGCTGCTCCTTCCTTCTCGTCCTGTGTTGGGTTACGACTTTTTTTTTTTTTTATCGGTTCTGAGCGTTTCCATATGCCTTTTCCTGCTTTGACATGCAGTCCCTTCCAAACTGTACCTCTCTTGGTGTTCGGGGGTTGGGCCGTATGGTAAGAAACGAAGTTTGTGGCGTCACAAAAGCGACAGGTTGCCAAAGCAACCGGGTGCCGAGCTTAAGCAAGGGGGGGGGGGGGGGGAACTTAGTATAATGTTTAGGCAGGACACTGCCTCTCATGCATGTTTGATACTAGCATCAAGTCTTCTTCGAAGAGAGTGTAAAGTAGAAAAGGGAAAAGGAAAAGGGTAAAGGGGTCACGGGGAGTGTAAGACTCCGCAGGTAGGGTATGAAACCTTGAGGGACTAGTCCTCTTTATTCTTTTTTCACCGCGGTGCTGTGAGCACCTCGTTCTTCGTCTCGTGTTTCGCTCTTGAACGCAGACCATCAGTGGGTCCTTTGGATGGGGACTTTCGGTCCAGTTCCGGTGCTATCACAACTTTCTGGTTTCATTGTTCGTCGCATCCTTCCTTCGTAAGTAAAAAAAGGGGGTTGGGTTTTGTTGTGGCTCGTAACCAACCGCCACGGGGCACTGCTTTCACTTAGTGAAAGTGTTTACACCTTCTCAAGGGGGGGGGGGGGGGGGGTGGGGGGGCGCAATGATGCATGAGAGAGGACGCCATACCAGCAGCCACCCTGGCGATGAGCACAGTTCGCTGCGGCTCTGTGCAGTGCTCGCACAGCTTCTGCATGAGGTAGTTGCCGAAGGGGTCTATCATCATTTCGCCCGTCATGCTGATCACCTCGTCGAATATGATGGTGACCTCTCGCGGATTGCCTTCTTCGCACAGCTTCTGCAAGAAGCGACACCTGCAAGACAGTGTTCGTATTTGTTCCACACTGGAAGTGTTCGCCTGAGACCGGATGTGTTGCCCCAGGGAGTTTATAACTGTTTACGAATTCCGATCGGCGTCAGAACTTTGGAATTCCTCACATCACAGCGCTCCTCTGAAACATGTGCGGGCCGCCCCGTCCAAACCACACCTCAACAAAGCATCCACAGTGCGAACACACTGAAAATTCGAAGGAACCAATCCCCTGGCTGCTGTGTGTAACGTTCTACAAAATAGAAGCACCCCCTAAACGCATTAGGGGACTTCACAAGGTTTCACAACGGAGTGACACAACACCCGAAACGAGCTGCACCCTCTCACTTTTCTCAACCCCCCGCCATACTCAAGCCTCTACGGTCAACCGGAGACTTTAAAATACCGACCTTCTAATCCAAAAATAACGCTAGTAGTGGCGAAGCATACCCATGTTGGTCTTTTGCCACTTGGCCGATTTGTCCGACGAACGCGTCGAGTCTGTGCCCGGGCGGCGCAGGGTTCTTGGCGAGATCGAGCTGTCAATAGTTGAAGAGGCAATGTGGTCAACGCATAGTTCGGTGCCAAAACAAGCCGACACTACAGGCATGTCGGAGACTTAAGCCCTGTGTACGCGAGCAAGGTTAAGAAGCAGCAGGTACCGGTACATCGTGAGTCGCGACGGTGTGTGCAATGCCAGCCACCAACATGCTGTGGCATCGGCAGGTAGACGATGGTTACTCGCGGGATGAAGTGTTGCCGAGATCCTGCAGTTCTTAATAGTACGGCGGAAGTCATACCATGTGCGGTGCTAAGAGAGGAGTTGACACCGTGGACTTCGTGCTCGTTCCAGGCGAGTTCGGTGCAGGGGCGGGGTACGAGGCTGGGGTGTGCGTGCTGCTCGGTGGCGACGAGAGCGGGTCGGATGGTATCGCCTGTGTGCGCAAAGTATAGGTTTGGGACTGTCAGAAATGAAATTCGTAGATCGTCGGAAGACGAACTTCTGCGAAGAATTTCAACAACACAATTCGCCAAAGAGAAATTCCCCGCCGTCATACCGAGGGATGCACGTTGTCAGCATCGGCGAAGTAGGAGGCATCGTGCTGCTCCCGCGATGTCGGGATGGAGGGCGATCCCAGGTCCTGCAAGCTGGACGCGGCGGCCGCCGGTTGCTGCCCCGGACTGAGCTTCATGGCCGGCGACGCGGTGGCGGGCGGAGGCGCGCCGCCCGCGTGCTCGAGGCAGTTGCTCAGCGACGGGCGCCGCTCGAGAATGGCCCACTCTTGCTCCTGCAGCGACCGCAGCTGGCTCGCGAGGTGGTCCTGCTGCATGCGCAACTTCTGCAGTTGAAGGGTATTGCTAAAGAATGCTAATCCATGTGGTTCATGTACTCGAAACTCAATGCTAAGGAAGTTGAAGCGTTGTCAACCACTTATGGACGACGCATAGATGCGTCGCTTAATACAAGGATTTTTTCACGGATCAGACAAATCTTTGAATCTTTGAAATGCGCCGGTGCAGTTAGCCATGGAAAGCCTCCTTTCCCGAGATCATGCACGTGATAAAGCCGTTGAGCACTGGGAACTTTCAAGTACACGGAACACATGGATCAGCATGCACTGTTGAGCAGTGCACGGGTTACCCGGGGCAAGCCGTATGATAGACCGTATTGCGCATACCGCCGGCAATTCTAAGCAGCCCCAGGGATATGGATGGAGTTTGAGGTCGGAATGCAAATCATCTGTAGCGATGGCCTGCGTTAGTCACCAAGGTGATAGACAGCGGCAGGTCGATACGCGATGCTTCTGATATCTCTTTTGCCTCCGTGCAGCGGTCGTTTTTCCGCGGGAGGAAGGCAGAAATTTTCCTTCTCCTTTTAATGCGTTTCCGTGGCCGCGAACAATTTGCAGGTTCCCTTGAACAATATTTGAGAGACGAGTTAGAGTGCAGGGACCATCTCTCCGGGGAGTATCCGGTCGCCCCACCACCTTTTCGAGCGTGTAGACGTTAGTTTGAGGCCTCGCCGATGCCGATCTTGAACAGCGGGGCCAAGGGTAGGCGTCACAAAAAGCAGCGAAGTAGTATTTTTTGTAAAAGCACCTGCTTGTAGGAAATGCTTGAGGAGACTGCTAGTTGCGATGGACAAAGGAGGTAAATGTGCTGTAGCCCACACGAAACACAGGTAAATCTGGGTTTAGTGGCGGGCGTAAGCGTTCAACAAAAAAGACCCACTTTGTAGTCCCCTGTAGCCTCCTTCGAAATGAGCACAAGGCAGTCCCTCGAGTATTTTGGCTGGGGTTCTACGATATCGCCACACAAGACAGAGCAATGCACACCAGCAAGTCGTCGGCTCGACAGTTGGTCACGTCCCGGTTGTCGGGGGCTTGCGGCAGCACGAATCCGGGGCGCGGTTCGTGTCCTTTGCCCGCAGGTTGCGACACGCCCTCCTGTTTGTCGTATGTCGTTCACAGGGTCAAAAAAAGAAGAAGAAGAAGGCCGCTCCTGGTCCCGGAATGTGACGGTCAACCACAGCTTGCAAAGCATGAGTCGGAGGCAGCTCAGTGCTACAACCCCGTTGTAGCTTGTGTTCAGCGCGAGCGCCAAGCCCCAAGGTGCGCCACGCCTGGATGCTTTAGTTTGGGAAATCGGTAGCCACTTGACCCGTAGGCCCGTGGCTCTGCAGTACCGCCGAACACGCGAAGCTTGGCTTTCCCTGGTACCAAACGGTCACGGGATCAAGAAGAAACGTGAATACGGGTGTTCGTCTGCAGGCCGCCAGAGGCTTTCCGTGTAGTTCTGCTGATGCTTTCGCAAATGGTGTCAGCCGACGCACGCCGCCCACGTGATGTTTGTTGAAAACAAAGCTGACCGCACTACCTGAACTCAAGTCCTGGGCATGGTTTCAGCGGCCATTGATCAGAGGTTTGTACCGGGCGTTTGTCGGCTGTTCGAAGCAGTGCCCGCGATCAGCCGGCTTGCCGGCTGATTAAATTTCGAGCCCTTTTTTTTTTACCGGCAGACTCGCACCAAATCAACAGTGTAAGCTTTGGCTATGCCGCCCATGGAGCGGAATCAGCTTGATGCACCGGCAAGATGTTGTCGTAAACCCCTTCTGATCGGCAGACCTTCCAAAAAATCAGCCGGCTGATTATCAGCCGGTCGGGGGTTTTCAAGAATATTGTTTTTTGTACAAGCACCTGCTTGTAGGAAATACTTGAGGCGAGGGGGGAAAACTTAGTTTAATGTTTAGGCAGGACACTGCCTCTCATGCATGTTTGATGCTAGCATCAAGTCTTCTTCGAAGAGAGTATAAAATAGAAAAGGAAAAAAGGAAAAGGGGAGGGGTCACGGGGAGTGTAAGACTCCGCAGGTAGGGTATGAAACCTTGAGGGACTAGTCCTCTTTATTCTTTTTCACCGCGGTGTTGTGTGCACCTCGTTCTTCGTCTCGGGTTTCGCTCGTGAACGCAGACCAATCCAGAGTTAGAGCTCATCAGTGGGTCCTTTGGATGGGGACTTTCGGTCCTGTTCCGGTGCTATCACAACTTTCTGGTTTCATTGTTCGTCGCATCCTTCCTTCGTAAGTTAAAAAAAGGGGGGGAGGGGGGGCTTTCCTTTTTGTGCTGTTAGAGCAGGGTCTGGGCAGTGTGCTTTCATTCCGTTACGTACTTTGTGTCGCTTTTACTTTACTGTCACATGTGGTTGCGCATCCGTGTAACTTCGTTTTAGCGTATGTGACCTACACCAGGTCCACTGCGTTGTGCAGGTGGTTCTGGCCCCCCTCTGTTCTTTTCTTTCTTTCGTTGTCGACAACTTCTTTTTTATCCTTATACTTTCTTTACCATGGTCTTTTTGGACTTTCTGGTGCCGTAGAGTAGTTCTTCTTTCTCTATGCCGCCCACGTCACGGGGGGAAAATCTTAGTTTAATGTTTAGGCAGAGCACTGCCTCTCATGCATGGTTGATGCTAGCATCAAGTCTTCTTCGAGGAAGATGTCGTCTAGGAAAGGGATGCAAAATAGAAAATAGAAAGTTGTAAAGAGGGGAGTGTGCGGCTCCCAAAGTGGGGAATGAAACCTTGAGGGACTAGCCCCCTGTGTGTTTTTCACCGCGGTGTTGTGTGCACCTCGTTCTTCGTCTCGTGTTTCGCTCTTGAACGCAGACCAATCCAAAGTCAGAGCTCATCAGTGGGTCCTTTGGATGGGGATTTTCAGTCCTGTTCCGGTGCGAGCACAACTTGGTTTCATGTGTTTTCCTTCATTCGTTTTTTTTAAAAAAGGGGGGGAAACTTAGTTTAATGTTTAGGCAGGACGCTGCCTCTCATGCATGTTTGATGCTAGCATCAAGTCTTCTTCGAAGAGAGTGTAAAATAGAAAATAGAAAAGGGAAAAAGGAAAAGGGTAAAGGGGTCACGGGGAGTGTAAGACTCCGCAGGTAGGGTATGAACCCTTGAGGGACTAGTCCTCTTTATTCTTTTTCACCGCGGTGTTGTGGGGGGAAAACTTAGTTTAATGTTTAGGCAGGGGGGAAAATCTTAGTTTCGTGTTCAGGCGCTACTTGCCTCTCATGTGTTTGATGCTAGCATCAAGTCTTCTTCGCGGAATGCAGGGGGAGGGAAGGCAGACCTTCGCGCTGCAGGAGAAGACGCTCTCGTACTTGAGCTTGCGCGGCGAGAGGCTGCGGCCGCGGATTTCGGCGTCCCGCCGCAATTCTTGCTCGAGGCTCGTCGACACGAACGAGTGCGGCTCCTCGCTGCCGAGCGGAAAGCTGAAGTCAAGGGACCCTTGGATCGGCGTCGACAGAAGCCCAGGTTTGTAGTCGCCGTGACTGCGCTGAGTTTCACCCTCGGTCCCCTCAGAGGGCAGAGTTTGAGTTTCGAAGCCGGGAGGATTGCAGTGGTGGCCGACCGGCACTTCTGTGGGGGGATTTGCATGAATGTATGGTTATTTGTGCACTTTGTATGAATGTGCTTGGAATGGCTAAGCGCACTTTGCATGAATGTGCTTGGAATGCGCCTTTCGGTCCAATATGCCACCGACACGTGTCTGTCCGGCGGCTCTTCGTAGCTCACCAGCCAGGACCCCCCGTGCTACGAGAGGCAGATCCGTCTCTGGGAGAAGGACCCTGCAACCGTGTCTGAAGAATCAGCTAAAACCCGCCTACTTCTGACTGCGACAACTCGCTACTGACTTGTCTTATTTACCCCCGTGGTCATCTGCGAAGTAAACGCCGCAAACTCCGCAGAGCACCGTGGACTTGGGGTTGTCGTGTGCAGCATGGTCGCAGTCCCAAAATTTACGTCTTTTTAGCCTGCACAATACATTGAAGGTCTGCCCTGGGGCACCTGCAGGGTTCCTTTATTATCGCCACCTCTAACCATATATAAAAGTGGATGCTGGGCCAAGGCAAGACCCTCAATCCTGCGGCTACTTCTGCCTGCTCAGCACTCTTGCTTTTCCTTTTGCATCAGAACAGCGGCGGTGGAACTCCTGTGAAAGACCCCCGGGCAACCCGCAAGATTGTTTGCACTTGAAAAAGCATACTCGGTATCATTGCTGGAGCGCTGTTGGGCCTTATGTCGAAGGACGGGATCCGTAGGAAGTCATACTCGCCCTCGCCGGGGGTGCGATGCCCGATGCTGTCGTTGAATGAGTCCAAAACGACTTTGTGGGGTGACGGGGGCGGCGATGGCTGGCTTGGCGCCAAACAAGGCATGATGCACAAGTCGGGGGTTGAAGGGCAGTCGCGGTTGTTGTCAGACGCAGGTGCAGTCTGATCACACATCCATGTATAATTCGGTTCGTTGCCCAAAGAGCGAAAGCTTTCTTTCGGTTCCTTTCTTCTTTTTGTGTTTCCGATGAACAAAAAAAAGAACCCCGGAAAGTAAAATATAGAGAGGTGTTCGGCGGAGGAAAGGTTGTTACAAGGGGAGATGGGGGGGACGGAGGCTGACCCCTTTCTAATTTCTAGTGTGTGTTTCTTCCCCCGAATTTCCTGAGTTGTGATTTTTGTCAAGATACGCGAAGGGCACGTCAACTTCCTCTGTCTTCGAATGCACGACTCATTTGCAACGGTGTGATCCACGACTGAGTTACAGCAGAGTCTCATGGTGAAGGGGGGTCGAAGAATAACATATTTGACACACGTCTGGCTGTCTAAAAACCTAAGGTTTTTTTTTTATTATTCGACCCCCTCCTATATATATGCACGACCGACTTGCAACAGAGTTTGAAGCACTCCTTACAACGGAGCTCCATGTTTGATGCACTCCTTACAACAGAGCTTCATGGTGTAAGCACGACGGCCTTGCGACGGAATTTCATGTTTGATGCACGATGTCCTTACAACGGACTTTTAGACAGCGGGAATAGAGCGGCGATGATTCCTCCGTTTTTCTTTTTCCAGTCAGTGATTACCACGCCGAAGTGATCATGAACACTCAAAAAATTCGGGCGAGCTGGTTAGGGTCCCGCCCGAAGTCAATGAGCCCAAGAAAACGAAAGAGAAATGGACGACCGACGCACTCTTATCTGAGCGGGATGAAACGCGAAGAGTGGGTGGCACCGATACCGGGCCTACCGTGAGCAACCGGCTTGTAGGAGATCGAGAACTCACCGAGGTAGTGACCAACCATGTCTCCCTTGACCTCGACGGCGTTGAACACCTTGCCGTTGTACACCGCGACGACGGATCCAATCATCTCCGGAACGATGATCATGTTACGGAGGTGCGTCTTCACGTGCTGCGGGTGTGTGTGGGTTGGTGGCATTGGTACATTGATAGAGCGGGGCTTCCTAGAAAGGTTCAGCACACTGTCCAGACGTTGCCTTGACAGACTTGGTGCATAAAAGGAGCGGAGTGGCCGTTTTCAACTCGCACACACCGTCCAGGCACAGCCTTCGGTATCTGGTGGTATTGGTGCATGAAACAAACGGAAGCCCCTTCCAAGTGAGGTTCATCACGCTGCTCATCCTTGGAGCTATCCCGTACTTCCTCGACGAGCCATGTTGGTTAATTCAGGTGGGCTGGAACCACGGCGTCCCTCACGCCTCAGCAGTCCCTGGGCCTCACCCCTCCTGCATGTGTTTTGTAGTCACCGCTGCCGCGCTAGCCTTTCAGAGAGATGAGAGAAGAACGACTGCAAGGGATGCAACGTGCGAGGGACGGATGCACATACCGACGCTCGCCGTCGGTATGTGCATCCCTTGCCCTATTTGCCCGGGTACTTCGGTCACAACACAAGAGGGTGGGGCGCATCGCGGCTTGCGAAAGGGGGGAGGGAGATGCATACCGGCGGCTTCTCGCCGACGGGGACATCCTTCTTCGCCTTCCTGAGCTTCTTGATGAGGGCCATGGGCTTTCTCTTCAGCCCACGCTGGAATCGGCGGCGCGCACGGGCGGGCACAAGCTGAGACAGCTCCTCGTTGGAGAGCTTCAGCAGGTCATCGGTCTCGATGCCACGGTACGTGAACTTCTTGAACTGTCTCTTCTTCTTCAGCTCCTCATACTTGTCCTTGTCCATCGTGCCCCTTTTTTTCTTTTTCCTTTCCTTCTTCCGAGTGGTCCAACAGTTTTTCACCACCCCGTGGCGAAAACATGAGATCGCAACCTCTTGTCGCTCGCTTGTGGCGGTAATCCAACCCAAGGTGCTGTAAGCAGCGCACAGACGCGACGGAACACTTGCCACGCAGCGGAAATGTCATCCCTGGAACAAGTGCGATCTGCGCAATTTGGTGTGGGTGCACCCAAACAGAATCCCTTCGGTTCTTTGTCTGGCAGCTATTGTCGAGCATTTCCTTCCAAGCTGGCGCTTATGTAAAAAGAAAAAGCCGCTCCTGGTCCAGGAACGTGACCGTCAACCACAGCTTCTGCAAAGCTTGAGTCGGAGGCAGCACAGTGCTACAACCCCATGCAGCCGCAACGAGCTGTTTCGGAAGCTGATGCAGTCCGCGTCGGCGTCAATCGACAACAAGGCGTTTTTTTCTTCTCGGCTCCACCTTAACACGTGCTGTCCATTGAAGGTATACAACAGCAAGATGACTCGGGGGCCTGTTTCGGTGAACGATTTCAACATACAGGCACGACCGCTGCAGCTCGCAAGCCATTTAGTGAACCGAAAGCTGATGCAACACTCCTGCCCCACGCATGGAGCAACACCACAGACGATGGCGCAAACCGTTTTTTTTTTCTTCTTGGCTCCACCTTAACACGTGCTGTCCATTGAAGGTCTACAACAGCAAGATGACTCGGGGGCCTTGTCGATATACGATGACAGTCAACAGGCCCGACCGTGCTTGCAGAGTCCCATTTGCAGAAACCTGGCGCACCACACCCTTCGGTTCTTTGTCTGGCAGCTATTGTCGAGCATTTCCTTCCAAGCTGGCGCTTATGTAAAAAGAAAAAGCCGCTCCTGGTCCAGGAACGTGACCGTCAACCACAGCTTCTGCAAAGCTTGAGTCGGAGGCAGCACAGTGCTACAACCCCATGCAGCCGCAACGAGCTGTTTCGGAAGCTGATGCAGTCCGCGTCGGCGTCAATCGACAACAAGGCGTTTTTTTCTTCTCGGCTCCACCTTAACACGTGCTGTCCATTGAAGGTATACAACAGCAAGATGACTCGGGGGCCTGTTTCGGTGAACGATTTCAACTTACAGGCACGACCGCTGCAGCTCGCAAGCCATTTAGTGAACCGAAAGCTGATGCAACACTCCTGCCCCACGCATGGAGCAACACCACAGACGATGGCGCAAACCGTTTTTTTTTTCTTCTTGGCTCCACCTTAACACGTGCTGTCCATTGAAGGTCTACAACAGCAAGATGACTCGGGGGCCTTGTCGATATACGATGACAGTCAACAGGCCCGACCGTGCTTGCAGAGTCCCATTTGCAGAAACCTGGCGCACCACACCCGTCTACATCTGCATACGTCGACTGCAAACGCCAGGGTTCGTCTTTTCTCGACTCCACCTTAACACGTGCTGTTCATTGAAGGTATACAACAGCAAGATGACTCGGGGGCCTTTTCGGTGAACAATTTCATTCTACGCTGCTCGCAAGGCCATGTAGTGAATCGAAAGCTGATGCAACACTCCTGCCCCACGCGTGGAGCGACATCACAGACGATGGCGCGAAACGTTTCTTGGCTCCACCTTAACACGTGCTGTTCATTGAAGGCATACAACAGCAAGATGACTCGGGGGCCTTTTCGGTGAGCAATTTCATTCTACGCTGCTCGCAAAGCCATGTAGTGAATCGAAAGCTGATGCACCACTCCTGCCCCACGCATGGAGCGACATCACAGACGATGGCGCGAAACGTTTTTCTTGGCTCCACCTTAACACGTGCTGTCCATTGAAAGTATACGACAGCAAGATGACTCGGGGGTCTTTTCTTTTCGATGAGCGATGACAAGATGATTGGGCACGTTTTCAAAAACTGATGCACAATACTCCGGTCTACACCAAGGCTGCAAGAGTTGTCAGGATTCGCCATTTTCTTGGCTCCACCTTAACACGTGCTGTCCATTGAAAGTATACGACAGCAAGATGACTCGGGGGCCTTTCTTTCGATGGGCGGACGACAATCTACAGGCCCGACCGTGCGTACAGTCCCTTTGATTGGGCACGTTTTCGAAAACTGATGCACAATACTCCGATGTACATCGGCATGAATCGACAACGCAGAAGACGGCATACTCAGCTGCAACCAAGGCTGCAAGAGTTGCCAGGCTTCGCCATTTTCTTGGCTCCACCTTAACACGTGCTGTCCATTGAAGGTATACGACAGCAAGATGACTCGGGGGCCTTTTCGATGGACGGTAGGCAGACCCGACTGCTGCTAGCGGACTTTCGAAAGCTGATGCGTATGCATCGACAAGGCAGACCATGCTCCGACGCTACAGGCCCGGCAACAGTTTTCAGGATTCGCTTTGTGCTTCCGACGATCCCGTGTTCTTGTTTCTCGGCTCCACCTTAACACGTGCTGTCCATTGAAAGTATACGACAGCAAGATGACTCGGGGGCCTTTTCTTTTCGATGAGCGAGATGATTGGGCACGTTTTCAAAAACTGATGCCCAATACTCCGGTCTACACCAAGGCTGCAAGAGTTGCCAGGATTCGCCATTTTCTTGGCTCCACCTTAACACGTGCTGTCCATTGAAAGTATACGACAGCAAGATGACTCGGGGGCCTTTTCTTTTCGATGGGCGGACGACAATCTACAGGCCCGTCCGTGCGTACAGTCCCTTTGATTGGGCACGTTTTCGAAAACTGATGCACAATACTCCGATATACATCGGCATGAATCGACAACGCAGAAGACGGCATACTCAGCTGCAACCAAGGCTGCAAGAGTTGCCAGGCTTCGCCATTTTCTTGGCTCCACCTTAACACGTGCTGTCCATTGAAGGTATACGACAGCAAGATGACTCGGGGGGCCTTTTCGATGGACGGTAGGCATGCTGCTAGCGGACTTTCGACAGCTGATGCGTATGCATCGACAAGGCAGACCATGCTCCGACGCGGAACTATTCTACAGGCCCGGCAACAGTTTTCAGGATTCGCTTTGTGCTTCCGACGATCCCGTGTTCTTGTTTCTCGGCTCCACCTTAACACGTGCTGTCCATTGAAGGTATACGACAGCAAGATGACTCGGGGGCCTTTTCGATGGACGGTAGGCATGCTGCTAGCGGACTTTCGACAGCTGATGCGTATGCATCGACAAGGCAGACCATGCTCCGACGCGGAACTATTCTACAGGCCCGGCAACAGTTTTCAGGATTCGCTTTGTGCTTCCGACGATCCCGTGTTCTTGTTTCTCGGCTCCACCTTAACACGTGCTGTCCATTGAAGGTATACGACAGCAAGATGACTCGGGGGCCTTTTCGATGGACGGTAGGCATGCTGCTAGCGGACTTTCGACAGCTGATGCGTATGCATCGACAAGGCAGACCATGCTCCGACGCGGAACTATTCTACAGGCCCGGCAACAGGTTTCAGGATTCGCTTCCGACGATCCCGTGTTCTTGTTTCTCGGCTCCACCTTAACACGTGCTGTCCATTGAAAGTATACGACAGCAAGATGACTCGGGGGCCTTTTCGATGGACGGTAGGCATGCTGCTAGCGGACTTTCGACAGCTGATGCGTATGCATCGACAAGGCAGACCATGCTCCGACGCGGAACTATTCTACAGGCCCGGCAACAGTTTTCAGGATTCGCTTTGTGCTTCCGACGATCCCGTGTTCTTGTTTCTCGGCTCCACCTTAACACGTGCTGTCCATTGAAAGTATACGACAGCAAGATGACTCGGGGGCCTTTTCGATGGACGACGAAGATAGACCCGACTGCTGCTAACAGAACTTCGAAAGCTGGTGCGCATGCATCGAACAATGCAGACGATATGCTCCGACGCACAGGCCTGGCAGAAGTTTTCAGGATTTGCTTTGTGTTTCCGACGATCCCGTGTTCTTGTTTCTCGGCTCCATTGCTGTCCATTGAAAGTATACGACAGCAAGATGACTTGGGGGCCTTCTTAGAAAGCTGCAAGGGAAGAGCCCCGGCTGCTTCAAACGGCTAGCAAGTAACACTTGCCAACCCAGGCAGAACGCAAAATATCGCCTTGATGAACGCGACCCAGACGCCGGGCTCGCGCGGCCAGAAAAACAAAACAAAAGAGCGATCGGAACAATTTTTTTTTTACATCACACCCGTGGTGTTACTGATGGACTCACCCGCTGCAAGAGCTCAGGACAAAGAGGGAAAGCAAATGAGAAATTGATGGCCGAGAGCACTCTTATCTGAGCGGGATGAAACGCGAAGAGTGGGTGGCACCGATACCGGGCCTACCGTGAGCAACCGGCTTGTAGGAGATCGAGAACTCACCGAGGTAGTGGCCAACCATGTCTCCCTTGACCTCGACGGCGTTGAACACCTTGCCGTTGTACACCGCGACGACGGATCCGATCATCTCAGGCACGATGATCATGTTACGGAGGTGCGTCTTCACGTGCTGCGGGTGTGTGTTGGAGTTCAGGTATGGAATATAGCTCCGTGTGTGCGTGGTGTGCGACGTGCGTGTTCCGAAGTGCATGGCTCAGAGCGGGGTACCGCCTGAAGCGGTGTAGCCACTGTCAGTTTCACGTCTCAGTTGTAACGAGGGCTTTGAGGTCCTGTGGCTCCTCTCTCAAGGCGGGGGATCGTTCGGGAGACGGGGTGGGCGTTGTCACCCACCGGTTAGCCATGATGATGGCGCTAACCTTGCTCGCGAGAGAGAGAGAGAGAGAGAGAGAGAGAGAGAGAGAGAGAGAGAGAGAGAGAGAGAGAGAGAGAGAGAGAGAGGGATCAAGAACTTCGTGAACGAAGTGAGTGAAGTTCTGGACGAACTTATACCGAAGGGCGGACTTGGCGTGCGGGGGGGCGAAAAACACAAAGACCGCAGGAGCACACAGCAACTCCCCTCCCGTGCAACTCCCCTCCCGAAAAACTGTACTGTTCGGGCGGTTTTATTTTGCAGACTCATGTTCTTTATGCGGCATGGTATCGGGATTTGTATCTTTCGTGGCACAAGTAGTGCAGTTTAGTGGTCTAGCTTGGTTTGCCGTTTATCTTTCTTGTTAGCAAGCACACGAGTGCGAGGTTTGAGGGCAGCAACGCGGCCGGTCCGAAATAAGCCCGAGGTAAGAAGTTCAGAGAGAGAGAGAGAGAGAGAGAGAGAGAGAGAGAGAGAGAGAGAGAGAGAGAGAGAGAGAGAGAGAGAGAGAGAGAGAGAGAGGAAAACGCATGATCATTTCTCACATTTGTGCCTGGGGGATAAATTTGCCCGGGTATTTCGGTCACAACACAAGAGGGTGGGGCGCATCGCGGCTTGCGAAAGGGGGGAGGGAGATGCATACCGGCGGCTTCTCGCCGACGGGGACATCCTTCTTCGCCTTCCTGAGCTTCTTGATGAGGGCCATGGGCTTTCTCTTCAGCCCACGCTGGAATCGGCGGCGCGCACGGGCGGGCACAAGCTGAGACAGCTCCTCGTTGGAGAGCTTCAGCAGGTCATCGGTCTCGATGCCACGGTACGTGAACTTCTTGAACTGTCTCTTCTTCTTCAGCTCCTCATACTTGTCCTTGTCCATTTTGCTTTGTTTTGGGGGGAATCTGAGAGTCAGGGGCTTTGCTACGTACGCTGTGTACTCGAGTACTAGAGTGGTACCAATAGCCTGTTGGAGTACCATCCACTACTTGGAGGAGCGTATCATGGTAGGGCTATCTGAGGCCACCATCCCGCAGATACCCATACTGTGTATTGTAGCAGGTACAACCACATCACTTCATAGTTTTGAGGTGGGTGGCGTTGCTTGCCCGTACCTCATGAAGCAGCCTGTCTGGCTGAGATACGCCAGTACAACTGCTGCGCTACCATGCTTGCATTCTTTCAATCTTTCCGCAGGTTTACGAAGTCGTGTCAATAGTCTCTAACACGGCAACAAGATGAGTGCGGATTGGAAGTGGTCAGTAACATGAGGCCCCAGCCTCGTATGTCGGAGGTGAACGGTTGTAAGTTCTCCCGCCAAGTTCCCCGTTGACAGCGGCATAGGGTCCGGTGCGGCTATCGCAGCACGGGAAAGTGTGTAACCCTTGCGATCGAGTCAAGTGAACGTACATCGTTCATGACATCGGCGTGTTTTCTACCACTACATGTGTGGAGAGCCGAGATACGACACTGCTCTCCTGCAATCACCAGCCAGCATTCACGCTCTCCATCGTGACTCACAGCAAGAAAGCGAGAGAGAATCGAAGTGCCAAGAGACTGAGCCAAGCAAGACGGAACACGGGACGAAGGCCTACTGGACAAAGTGGTTGGGATAGGGGAGTTTGGCTGGTTGTCAGTCGAATGCGCGTGCAGAAGGTGTGTAGCACGCAAGGCAAGACTTCCGGGAAATGAGGCACAGCAAGCAGAAGAAACATACAACCGTCGAAGGCCCCCACGTAACTTGAAAGGTACATCGTGGGCACACGATGCCCGGAGGAGTCTACGCGGGAGGCACGCGACAGGGTTGGCAAGGGGTCGAAACGAGCACTGGGACAGTGCACGCTCAGCTCGTTCCGGCAGATACGTGGTTCGGTCACGGCCTGGCAAGCTGTGATACAGGCCGCCGTGGTATCCTAACGCGCTTAACATTGGAGCCGGATATCGCCGGCGGATATCAACACTTTCGCGCAAAAAATGCTCTCGGATGCTCCAAATTAGCTTTCAGAGCCGGTAAGTGCAGGCAAGGCAGGCACAGATGTTACCTGAAAACGTCTTCTGTCGGAAGAGCGGCCGCTGGTCATATCCAGGCCACTGCTGTCTCCGCTCAGTTTCGCGGCGCGGGCTTCTTAGTCGTTTTGACCACCGTGATCCAACAGCGACTCATGTCCCAGCCGCTGGCAAACAGTTGTGCCGTGGCACTCGGCCTACAACAAAGAGCCATCGCTGTGGTTACAGGAAATCTTCTCGTGGATGGCCAACTGTTCACCGGAAGGCTTGTTCTGGTAGTCAGCGGCGTACTCAACGATGCACACGAACTTGTGTAAGGCATGGGGTGCGCAAGCGACACCGACGAAGCTGTGCGTTATGTGTGTGCGTTAGAATTCATGTATGGGTATCCCCTGTTGCGGAGGCCGTAGGCTTCTTCACGTCACAGGTGACTATGTGTAGCGGCTTAAAGTGGGGCTCCTCTCCGAAGATTGAATGGCGGGACCCTCCCGGAGCGCGGGAGGTCTCAGCTTTTCCATCGGGCATTCGGCTGTAGACTTCTGTTTTCTTGCGGTGATGGCTGGAATGCTTGGGGTTCGGAGTGGCCCACCAGCATTGGAACCAGCAGCTTTTTGGCCACGGATGAAGCAACACCAGTTGGTATCATCCATTGCCTCTGACGTACTAAGTACGTGTCGAGGCTATTTCTCTTCGCTGCCTCAGCAGTGTTGCTATTGGGCAATTTTGCGTACCTGCTGCCATCCTTAGATGTGGTAGCCGTTTCTCAGGCTCCCTCTCCGGAATCGAATCCTAATTCCCCGTTACCCGTTGCAGCCACGGTAGTCCACTACACTACCGTCAAAAGCTGATGGGCAGAAGCTCTTGCGGGTGTCACGAGGATATGCCGTGGAGGGCATAGCACGCCGTTCCACGGAATTCTGTTCTTGCTGCGGGAGGTGAAGGCCTTGCATCACGCTAGTCGGGGCTGCTATCCCGAAAGCATTCGTGCAACAAGGTTGCACATGCTAGCCGCGTGCAAGCGAGAGCCCGAAACGCGACTGAGTCAAGTTCCGAGGCTCCAAAAATAAGAGGTGTCACAAAGAGAGCGTACCTGAACTGCGGGTTGAAGAGGTTGAGGCGGTCCACCTTGGAGTCGACACCATCGTTTACTATCAGGTTGCACACGATGTCAACAGGTGTCTGGCGTCCAAGTGATATGCTTTCTGCGTGGGCTCCGACAGCTAGACCGTACCTGTGTAAAAAATTCGGATGAGCGTTGTGTGGTTGGCGAGTGTTGGGGTGTTGTACTGGGTGTGCTGCGGGGTAAAACGTGTGGGGGAAGGAACCCTCATCAAAACAAGGTTCTTAGCGGTTCTCTTCTGCGTTTCATCTAAGGCCTCGTTGTGCGGACCAACAGGGACTGCCTAGGGTCGTACGTACTCCTACGTGGTGAACCTTAGATCGTAGAGTGACCAACTTCCGCCAAAGCATTCGACAAGATTGTCCTCATTGATCAAGAGCGAGAGCGCGGAGATGTCGTCGCAGTCCACTGCTGAAAACGATGCTTGTTTCCTTTGGACGTAGACAAGCGCGGGGTTTCGTGGTGTGGAACAGGAATTTGGCCCACCGAAACAGTACGGCTGGTCTCCACCCCGGTGGATCTTTGCTCCGGCGTTTTTCGCCGCAGATCCTCACAAGGCAATTGATATTTTGGGTCAAAACCTTGGGTTGTTCGCGTCACGGACCCATAATCCTTGACTTCTCGTTCGGAGAGTGCCGCGGAAGCCAAATTGAGTTGAGAGGTAACAATCAATCAAAAAACGAAAGCGCTACCTGTTCATGCGGGCCGGCGCGGCGGTGTCGCCGGTGCCTGTGTGACCGATGTGGTCCTTCGTGCACTGGTCCTGCACGTGGTCTCGGGCAGCGAAGGCAAGCCCGGGGGACGGCCGCAGGGCGCGCGTGATCGGCTGCACCGACTCCAGAAAGGCGACGGCTCCTTGCAGCCCCGGCGCGCCCTCTAACAGCACGTGCTGCGGGTGTCCTTCGAGGGACAAGATCGTCCCGTCCGCTTGGATATTGCCGAGCATTTCCTTCAACCGGTCCAGCACCAAGCCTTGAGGGCGCAGGCGGACGGACGTCAGCAGACGGGTGACTTCGAGTTCGATGGACGAAACGTCCGAACGGTCTGAGACCCCTTTGGACTTCGTTGACTGCCCGTCGGAATAGCCTCTTGGGCGGCCCTGTTGCTTCCGGGTTGATTGATCGACGGCTTGGCTGTTCTGCGTTGTCGCGGCGACCGGGACTGCGGAAAGGAACGAGGCTTTGAGCATCTGCGCCTTTTTGATCTTCGCCTCAGTTATCGACAGGCCGGCGGACCCGCCCCGGGAAGCTTGGTTGTCCTCTGGTTTCTTCATGAGGAGCTTGTAGAACGCGTCTTCTTCCACGGACGAGTGCTGCTTCGTCGCCGCCTGGAGGTCCCTTTGCCTTCTGAAGATTCCTTCTCTCCTCCCGCTGGCGGCCTGCCGCGCGACGGCGAGCCTGTCACGGTCGAGCCCAATCGGCTTCGTGCCGTCCCTCCGGAGCGCATCTTCGACGTTCACCCACACCTCGTCTCTCTTCAGACTCGCGTACGCCAAAATCTCCTGCAAGCGCATCTTCTCGCCGTCCTTCAGCATCCGCAGAGCAGCGCAGTCGCTCGGCATACGGCTGAAGATGCAGAAGATCTTCACCTTGACGTCGTGGTCGCCCTCCGCCACGATGGCTTCCGCGTCTTTTTCGATCCCCCGATCCGGGGCAGCGAGCAGCTTCAGCTGCCCCGTACCGGAGGCTGAGCAAGCTTCCTGGTCTTGCTCCTGCTGCTGCTGCTGCTGGAGGACGCGGGCGACCGCCCGGTTGCTGAACTCGGAGACGAACGGGGGCTCGGTGCCCGCCACGTCGATGACGGAGGAGCGGCGCTGCGCCTGCGAGGCGCGCTTGGCGGCGTCGTCCTCGTTCCACCGCTTGATCAGCACTTGCGGCGCGTTGAGTCCGCAGGCGCCTTTCCACTCTTGCAGCTCGTCCATCGCGGCTCTGTGTGAGGAGGCCATACGTACACTCCGCAGGTGGGGATGAATTCGTCGTCGCAGGCACAGTGGAGTCTACCGGAAGTTAGCTGGCCGAATAGTAAACCGATGTATCGGTGAATCTTTGTTCAGCTTTTAGGCAGAACGCTGTTGGGCGGGCGGAAAAGGTTTTGTTTCGATGGGGCTTCAGCGCGCTTTTTGGCTTCTTGCCACTGATTGCAGGCTTTTTGGGGGACCGATGCAGCGTCTCAACGGAAAAGAGGGAGGAGCAAAGAGGGGGAACACACCTGTTGCAAGACACAAAATCCTCCAGGCACGACAGCAACGTCAGGCACACCCACCGCGGTGAATCTTCGAGTAGATCGAGCAGCGCCTGTCGCGGGGTGGGTATTGATTCAGCATCGAGAGTCCAGCAGTTGTCACCGGGCGAACACTTTTATTTATTTGATGCAACCCACCAGCTGCGTGGTGCCGGCTCCAGTGCTTTCTCCGAGGTTTTTCGAAGTTTCTGCTAAAAGACTTGCTGTGCAATGAGAGTGTCCGAGCAAGATGACCCGGGTGCTTCTATGAACACACTATCCATACAAAGGACTCGGTTCCACCTTAACACGTGCTGTTCATTGAGAGTGTGCAAACAGCAAGATGAGAGAGAGAGAGAGAGAGAGAGAGAGAGACGAGTTAGAGAAAAGGCCCCCGAGATGACTCGGGGGCCTTTTTCGATGAACCGCAAACTATAAGAGGGGGTGCGCGGAATGCCTTTTTGTGTGTCGCGAAGTACAAGACTTGACAAGTTTGGCTTGGCCCATCAGGACAAACGAGCTGCTGAATTCTTGGGTACCGAGTGGGAACGAAGGAAGATTCGCGGTCGGAACGAACATCGAACATCAGAGATGACGCGGAAACCCGTTGTCTTTCAAAGTGTGCTCAGAAGCAAGACTGGCTTAAAGGTTCAAAGATCATCATGCAAAGCCACACTGAAGGGCGCCCGTCGAAGAGAAGAAGCGTGACGCCAGAACGAATGCACGCTGTGCGCCAAGTGCTTCGACGGAAATCAGAGATGACGCGGAAACCCGTTGTCTTTTCAAAGTATGCTCAGAAGCAAGACTGGCTTAAAGGTTCAAAGATCATCATGCAAAGCCACGTTGTAGGGCGCCTGGTCGAAATGGAGAGGCATGGTACAAAAAAACGAATGCATGTTGTGCAACGATTGCTTTGCGAAGAACGAACATCAGAGATGACGCTGAAACCCGTTGTCTTTCAAAGTGTGCTCAGAAGCAAGACTGGCTTAAAGGTTCAAAGATCATCATGCAAAGCCACACTGAAGGGCGCCCGTCGAAGAGAAGAAGCGTGACACCAGAACGAATGCACGCTGTGCGCCAAGTGCTTCCAAATGAAGGACGGAAATCAGAGATGACGCGGAAACCCGTTGTCTTTCAAAGTTTGCTCAGAAGCAAGACTGGCTTAAAGGTTCAAAGATCATCATGCAAAGCCACGTTGTAGGGCGAGTGGTAAGAGTGGATAGGCATGGTACAAAAAAAAAAAAAAAACGAATGCATGTTGTGCAACGATTGCTTTGCGAAGAACGAACATCTGAGATGACGCGGAAACCCGTTGTCATTCAAAGTTTGCTCAGAAGCAAGACTGGCTTAAAGGTTCAAAGATCATCATGTTAAGCCACACTATAGGCGCTCGGTCGAATAGGAGAAGCGTGGAACCAGAACGAAAGCACGCTGCGCGCCAAGTGCTTTCAAATGAACGACGCAAATCAGAGATCACGCGGAAACCCGTTGTCTTTCAAAGTATGCTCAGAAGCAAGACTGGCTTAAAGGTTCAAAGATCATCATGTTCCGCCACACTATAGGCGCTCGGTCGAACAGGAGAAGCGTGGAACCAGAACGAACGCACGCTGTGCGCCAAGTGCTTCCAAATGAAGGACGGAAATCAGAAATGACGCGGAAACCCGTTGTCTTTCAAAGTGTGCTCAGAAGCAAGACTGGCTTAAAGGTTCAAAGATCATCATGCTAAGCCACACTATAGGCGCTCGGTCGAATAGGAGAAGCGTGGAACCATAACGAAAGCACGCTGTGCGCCAAGTGCTTTCAACTGAACGACGCAAATCAGAGATGACGCGGAAACCCGTTGTCTTTTCAGAGTATGCTCAGAAGCAAGACTGGCTTAAAGGTTCAAAGATCATCATGCAAAGCCACACTGAAGGGCGCCCGTCGAAGAGAAGAAGCGTGACGCCAGAACGAATGCACGCTGTGCGCCAAGTGCTTCTAAATGAAGGACGGAAATCAGAGATGACGCGGAAACCCGTTGTCTTTCAAAGTATGCTCAGAAGCAAGACTGGCTTAAAGGTTCAAAGATCATCATGCAAAGCCACACTGAAGGGCGCCCGTCGAAGAGAAGAAGCGTGACGCCAGAACGAATGCACGCTGTGCGCCAAGTGCTTCGACGGAAATCAGAGATGACGCGGAAACCCGTTGTCTTTCAAAGTATGCTCAGAAGCAAGACTGGCTTAAAGGTTCAAAGATCATCATGCAAAGCCACACTGAAGGGCGCCCGTCGAAGAGAAGCAGCGTGACACCAGAACGAATGCACGCTGTGCGCCAAGTGCTTCCAAATGAAGGACGGAAATCAGAGATGACGCGGAAACCCGTTGTCTTTCAAAGTATGCTCAGAAGCAAGACTGGCTTAAAGGTTCAAAGATCATCATGCAAAGCCACACTGAAGGGCGCCCGTCGAAGAGAAGCAGCGTGACGCCAGAACGAATGCACGCTGTGCGCCAAGTGCTTCCAAATGAACGACGCAAATCAGAGATGACGCGGAAACCCGTTGTCTTTCAAAGTATGCTCAGAAGCAAGACTGGCTTAAAGGTTCAAAGATCATCATGCAGCGCCACACTGAAGGGCCAGGGCCGGTTGAAGAGGAGAGGCGTGGTACAAGAACGAATGCGCGCTGTGCGCTGAATGCTTTGTAGAGAACAAACATCAGAGATGACGCGGAAACCCGTCGTCGTTCAAGGTGTGCTCAGAGCAAGACTGGCTTAAAGGTTCATGCTAAGCCGCAATGAAGCCCGGTCGAAGAGGAGAAACAAGTTTTTCCACTTCCGCGCCTCGTTAGTCTCGAAACCGTCGACGAATGCGAAACCGATTTTTCTGAACGGGAACAGCCGGGGTGCTCGGCATAACGAAGTTGATCTGTGTCACCTCACTACTCCTATCTGCCCTGCAAGCGGGAAGACACCACAGTAGCCAAAGCACTTTTCTTTACTTCTCGGCTCCACCTTAACACTTGCTGTCCATTGAAAGTGTGCGACAGCAAGATGACTCGGGGGCCTTTTGTTCGTTCTTCATGATGCACGTCGCACTTCTTTGGCCAACTGCCTTTCAGTAGGGTGCGTTCCTTCTTTCGCTATACGGCATTTCCGATACAACCTTAGTGTGTGTGTGTGAGAGAGAGACGAGATAGAGGCGAATTTAGAGCGTTTGTTGAACGTTCACGCCCGCCAATTAAACCAAGATTTACCTGTGTTTCCTGTGGGCGGGCACATTTTCAGCACACTCACCTCCCCTGATCTATCACAACTGGCAGTCTCCTCAAGCATTTCCTACAAAGCGGGTGCGTATCCAAAAGTCTTAATGAACTGTGCCATGCATGTTCAACACTGGCAGAGGTCTTCTTCGAAGACAAGAGAGCCCGGGGAAAATCTTAGTCTCGTGTTCAGAGGGGGGAGCATACGTGGATGCCTTCAAGTTCAATGAATTCGAACTCGCTTTCCGAGTGGCCGACCACGCAGCACCAGATACAGTCGATGACTGAGAACAGGAGCCGTTGGATGTCGGTTGACTTGGAGTGCAACGTGTCAGTGAGGAGGTCTAGAAGGGTGTCGATGCCGCCGTTGTTCGCGAACTGCTTCTGCAGCTCCGCCCGGTTTCCGACGACCGCCGAGAGGATGAACATGCAGTTGGTCTTGACCGCGATGTCGTTGGTCTGCTTGCACAGCGCCAGGATGACAGGCACCGCGCCCTCGTCGGCGAGCCGCCCCCTGTTTTCGGTGCCCGCCACGCGCACCAACACCCACAGGGCCACGTCCCGCAGCCTGACGTCGGTGCAGTCGCCCAAGAAGGACAGCAGCACGCCGGGCCCGTTCGCCTCGAGCAGCTCCGCCGCGCCGCCGACGCTCAGCTGCCCGATCACGTGGATCGCCTGCAGCTGCAGCTCCACCAGCTGCAGCATCGGCCACCGGATGACTGCGGCGACCTCGCAGTGCAGGTCGATGTACGCCAGGAACACGGCCAGCACCCCGCGCGAGAGCAGCTCGGCCTGCGTCGCCGGCGTGAAGCCGAGCAGGTACACCAGGTGCCACAGCTGCTTTTTCAGGTCGAAGTCCTCGGGGCCGGTCGTCGTCGCAAACGGCTTCAACGCAAACGAAGCGCCCCCGGGGTGCGACGCCAGCGAGCCGCCTAGTTCCAAGCCGTTGGACACGACGTGGATCGAGTGCAGCCAGCCGGAGGGAATGAAGGCCGGGTGGGTGGCGGAGTCCTCGGCGATGAGCGTCACGACGGAAACCAGGTCGTTGCGGAGCTCCTTGTCGCGGAGCCGGTGGCCGTGCTCGAGGAAGACGAGGAACAGGCGGTGCAGCAGCGCGAGGCAATCGACCGACCCGAACAGCCGCCGCAGCTCCGGGCAGAGCCCGAGCACGTTCCAGATGATCTCCAGCACCACGCTCAGCCGCTCGTCCAGCAGCGGCGCCCCGCCGCCCGCCGCACCCGCGCCGCCGCCGGCCTTCGCCGGGCGCCCGCCGCCTTCTTCCTCCGACGACGACGCGTCGGCTCGCTCGGGCCGCCCTTCCCCAGCCGGCGGGGCCTGCGGGACGTCTGCTTCGCTTGCCGCAGGTCCGACCATCTGCCGGACGAGGGACAGGACCAGCGGGATGAGGCCGAGGTCTCTCGTCAGCCGCTCGGCCAGGAACCGGTAGCAGCTGCAGTGCCGCAAAGCTTGCAGGCAGTGCAGCACCTCGCCGGCGGCGCCGGCGGCGGCATCGGCGGTGGTGAGGAAGCGGGCGATGAGCGCGACGGCTTCGCTGTCCTCGAGGCACTTGTACTGCGCGTCCCTCTTCCGGCTGAGCCCCGGCGGCGGCGGGTTGACGTCGTCGAACCCGCGGGCGCGGATGTCGCGGATGATTGCCAGCAGCGCCTTCGCGCACGCCCGCTTGACGGGGCCGCTCTCCAAGGACAGGCCCTCTGCCACCGCGTCGAGGACCCTCCGGACCGCCTTCTGCTGGCTCCTGTCGTCGCGGATGTTTGCCACGTTCAGCGGCAACGCCGCGCGCCGCAGGCACTCGAGCAGCGGCCGCTCGAACGCCGCCTCCCCTGCCCTGACCTTGTCCATGCAGCACTGGATCACCTGCGGCAGCCCGCTCAGCCCGGCCCGCCCGGAGAACGGCCGCCCCTCGACGGGCGGCTCCTCCGGCAGCCTGTCCTCGGTAGCCGCCGGCCCGCCGAAGGCGCAGCTCGCGTTTTGGCCGAGATAAGCGCTCGTGCGCCCCCCGGCGGTGCCCCCTGACAGGACGGGGCTGACCGGCAGGGTCGACTTCAGCGGCGACTTCAGAAGAGGCGATTTCGGGTCGCGGGCCTTCGGGGCGCGCATGCCCCCGGTGCCGCTGAAGAGGCTGTCGGTGGCCTTCGACCGCTTGGTCCGCTCCGGGGTCATCGTGTGGGTGTGGCTAAAGGCGGCGGCGTGGGTGCCGGTCTCGCGCGTGTTGCGGGAGAGCGGCGTCGTGGACACGGTGTCCTCGAGCGGCGTGCGGAACGCGGCCAGCAGCTGCTCGAGCGTCGCCAGGAGCCGGTCGGCAGGCGGCTCGTTGTCGTCATTGTACAGCGCGAGGAACTCCTGTGATTTGTTTTCGGAGCTAATTTCGGCGGAAAATATGGTGCTAGAACGTGTCGTTTGCCGAAGCAGCCGGAGACAGCAGGTCTTGCTTTGCTTTTCTCTTCATGGAGACCCGCCAGACCGCATGACCTAACGTCCGTTCAACACGTGTTCGGTAGTTGCAGCACTTGGCATCCCTTCGTTTCTTTGGCAGCAACGTCGAGGGTCGGGCATTTCCTTCTAAAATGGAAGCCCATGTAAAACACAGACAAAGCATGTCACTTTGATGCTTTGGTTTCCGAAATAGGTAGCCAGTGTGTCCTGACACGTTGACCCGTGGTTCTGCAGTGCCGCCGATCACGTGAAGCTTGGCTCCCATATAGCAGGCTTTCCCCGGGCAGAATCGTATGAATCACAATCGGAATCCGTACCAATGCACTTCCTCAATTCCCACAACGCACTACCTACCCCCCCCGTGCTTTTTCCGTGTTAAGATCGCCCTCATTTCTCAAAAACCCCGATCTTATACACGGGGGGGGGGTAGATACCCGCGCGAAGGGCGGCGAGGTAGGGCGGGAACATACCTGAAACTCCTGCGGTGCCGCCGGCGTCGCGGGTCGAACTGTGTCGCTGAGAACCATCGTCGCTGGAGACAGCCAACGCCGCCGACGAGCAGCTCGCTGGCTCACGCGCTGCTCCGAAGAACCGGGGCCCGCGCAGCAGTCGAAAAAATTATCGCTGTCACGAAGCGCTGCGACACTTTCCGACCCACCCCGCAGCTCCCGTGAGTCCCGGCTCAGCCCTGGGACGAAGGGTATGAGAAAGTGTCCCTAATGGTAGGGCGGCACCGCCTCCTACTCCGCACACGCACGCGCGGCGAGCAAGGCGGGCTATGCTGAAGCGTCTCTTGCTTCAAGTTTTTTGTGTGTCTCGCGATTCTTCTGTTGCGCCGAGAGTCCGCCGGAGCCCCCGCCCTTTCGGGTTTTTTTTCCGCCCCCACCGGCCGTGTTGCCTCTTTTCGAGACACCTGGGGGGGGGGGGGGGGGGGGGGGGGGGGGGGGGGGGGGGGGGGGGGGGTCAAAAGGTCTTTTTTTGCGTCAAAATGGTGACATTTTCAGCCTGTAGACTTAACGGCAGTTTAAGGCTAAAAAAACATGCAACCCGCCTCAGAAATGCCCGGAAACGTGTTTTTGGGGGAAGTTTCATGGAAAATGGCCCAGGGGGGGGTGTATTAGTTGATGGTTTTAGGGTGGACACCGTTTGGTACCGGCTAGCAGCCTGTGGGTGTGCTTCACTGTTCATACCATGCAAAGATGAGACTACAATCACGTACAGGCAGCCACAAATGGAAGCAACAAAAGGGCGAACGACACCCAGGAGGAAGGCAGCTATGAACGTTGCTCGTCTGGATGGTTAACAACGTCCCAAAAGGTTCTCTGGGTCTTGCGCAAGCTGAGGTGCTGTTGACACCGCAGGCAGCAGCTCTTCCCCGAACTTCTGCTAGAGCGATATTCACAAAGTTCGATGTCTTTCCGAAAAACAATGAGATGCTATCATCCGTAGTGGGATTTTCCAGATTCCAACATTTTTGTTGAAGGGATGCACGCGACAGTGTCGTTTATTCAAGTTCGCCTTTCGTACACCACCCGAAAGGGTCGCATTGCACACGCACGGAAGACAATACTGGTCACCGGGGTGTATCTCTGGTACCTAACCCCAACGCACGTTGAGCTTAAACAAAAATAGAAAACTGGACTTGAACGAAAAGGTTCGGCGGTGGATTTATAGGACTGCCACGACATAGCAGCTCAGGGCAGGGTATCTGCAGCTGCGGTAGCACGCTACACGACACAGGCCACTACGAAAGCTGGCGCTGACGTCAAGGACTCGAGGGGGCGGCACGTTACGAAGCCGTACCTCATTGAGTCGCTTGTCGGTGCCTCCTACGAAGCCCCACCATCCCCAACTCTCAGGAAAGTCTTTTGAGTAAAAACACATAGGTTTGGGCAGTGTTGTTTTCCTTCTTCGGTTCATGCTGTCACTATTTTTGGGGTTGTCACCTAAAAAGAAGAACACCGGTACCAAACGGTGTCCACCCTGAGTCCAAAAATTGGGCACTCGTAAAAAGGCCTTTTCGGGGCACTTCAGCAGCCAAAAAGCATGTTTTAGGCATTTCTATACGGTTCTGGGGTGGTTTACCAAATTGTATTGCCTCTTAGGAGCCCCTATGTGGTTCCCAAAAAAATGACCTATTTTGACAGCTTTTGACCCCCCCTAGGGCTATGTAGGATGGAAACGTTGGAAACGTTTCCGTTTCCGTTTCCGTTTCCGTTTCCTTCTTTTTGGCGGTGGATGGAAACGCCGTTTCTTTTCAAAAGAAACGGCTGGTATGCCACCAGTATACTTGCTGAAGGTCCGACCGGAAATGTGTTCCGAACGGCGGACCCCGCAATCCAGTGGGAAACCATGGACAAGGAGGCTCCGAAAAAGAGGGAGGAATGAAGCATAAGAGTTGCGACCGCGTGGAGCAGACGCAACCACACGCATCCGGTTGTGATGACTTGAGGTCTGCAGCTCTTTATACCAATGGCTGTTGTGGCGACGATGCTCTGTTAGGCCGGTTGGCCAACGCGCTGAAGACGATCGAGAAAGCACATCCGCTTCCAATAATAGGCTATACAGATACGATCGTTCAGGACAGCGGGAGCACCGCCGCGCCACAGGCTACAAGACCGGGGTTTTTCGGCGGCGAAAGACAAAGAGGGAGTGCAATCAGCATCAGGAGGTGAGAAGGGCACACGTATGCCGGGGCAATGTTAAACCCGCCAGAAAAGCGATGGCCACGCAGTAACGTGTGCGTCATCGCTTGCCACAGTGCACCTTGCATACGACGACGGGTGGCAACCGTCACCGGAAGGGGCACCATCGGGCGGTGTTGTCGGAGCATAGACAGCGACGGCAGGAAGAACCCCACCGACAATGCAGAAGAGGACGGCAGATTCAAAAACCCCCACTCGGCACGGCCGCCGATACAAGTAAACATGAGAACGCGGGTTGGAAGCAGCAGAGGACGAAGTGGTAGGCACAGAAGAGTGGAATCTGGTGTCAGAAAACCTCAGCATCCGCATGTGATTACATTCTGCATCACTAGCTTGTGGTTACCTATTTGCTCGTGTCAGATCGCCGACGAAAGAAAGCGGTGAGCATCAGCGACTGCTCTGCACAAACGAAGCCGCGACGACACACAAGAAGGGGCCGAGACGGAGGAAGAGAAGTGCCTGCTGGTAGAACAAAAGAAGAAGGTGATACCGCCCTCTGAAAGGAAAGCCAAAATTTGGCTGGAAACGGACACCCGACAGACACACAGAAGGACCCGCGAAGTGGTTATCCTATAGGACCCCTCAGCATGAGGAGCCTTCCGGCGTTTCTTTTAAAAGAAACGGAAACGTTTCCGTTTCCGTTTCCGTTTCCGTTTCCATATTTCAAAAAAACTAAAAGAAACGGCGTTTCCATCCAACTTAGCCCTAGGGGGGGGGGGGGGGGGGGTTGGGGGGGGGAGTATGAAGATTGGTGGGGGGGGGATAAGAAAAATGCGTTGCCCTTTGCCCTTTGGCGGACGAGGAGAAGGAGAAAGTTGACTCACATCAAGGCCTCTCAAGACCAGTCCCTTCGGAAAAGTTGACTCACAGCAAGGCCTCTCAAGACCAGTCCCTTCGGAAAAGTTGACTCACATCAAGGCCTCTAAAGACCAGTCCCTTCGGAAAAGTTGACTCACAGCAAGGCCTCTCAAGACCAGTCCCTTCGGAAAAGTTGACTCACAGCAAGGCCTCTCAAGACCAGTCCCTTCGGAAAAGTTGACTCACAGCAAGGCCTCTCAAGACCAGTCCCTTCGGAAAAGTTGACTCACAGCAAGGCCTCTCAAGACCAGTCCCTTCGGAAAAGTTGACTCACATCAAGGCCTCTCAAGACCAGTCCCTTCGGAAAAGTTGACTCACAGCAAGGCCTCTCAAGACCAGTCCCTTCGGAAAAGTTGACTCACAGCAAGGCCTCTCAAGACCAGTCCCTTCGGAAAAGTTGACTCACAGCAAGGCCTCTCAAGACCAGTCCCTTCGGAAAAGTTGACTCACAGCAAGGCCTCTCAAGACCAGTCCCTTCGGAAAAGTTGACTCACAGCAAGGCCTCTCAAGACCAGTCCCTTCGGAAAAGTTGACTCACAGCGAGGCCTCTCAAGACCAGTCCCTTCGGAAAAGTTGACTCACAGCGAGGCCTCTCAAGACCAGTCAACAAAGACGGTATCCGGTATCGCCGGGTCTGCCGCGACCGTGGAGGCCAACAATTGCGTCCTCCGCACCACGGTGCGGCCTACTACGCGAACTCAGCCAAGGAGGGCCGACTCTACTCTCGAGCATTGTGTGCCAAGTGTTCCAATGCGCAGACAACGTGGGAACAGAAGGCAGCGGGACACAGCAACCCGAGAAGCGGATGGGACAGCAGAGGGCTAGAGTGTTGTGAGGGTACACCGATTTACGTCCGGACATCAGCGACCGACGGGACGACGCGTCTGTTGATGCTGGCGCGATGCGGGATTCGCGTTGCGGCCTCTATCAACGGAAACGGGCGGGAACCCGACCCTCGCGAGCAGCTCTTCGGCCCGCACCCACCGGCCGGCCTCGAACAGCGCTTCCGCCTCCTCCACGAGCGTCTCTACGCAGACGGACTCGGGTTCGGAGAACGGGGCCTGCTCCGCAGGTGGTTCTTGGGGACACGTGGGGTGGATCTTACCCGGGGTTTCCCGATCGGTGCGGTGGTCCTGTGCAGGACGACGACGATAGACTTCATTGAGCAGAACGGCCGAAAGGATGGACTTGACCTCGCGCAGCGCCTTGTCCATGGGGCGGCCTACGCCGCCACCCGGAGCAGAGGGCTGGAGTGTTGCGGGGGGAGGTACGCCCAATTACGTCCGAACGTCAACGATCCCCGGAACGACGTGGCAGTTGGTGCTGGCGCGATGCGAAATGCGCTCGTGCCAGACGTGCAACCCGTCGCGCCGCCGCGGCTGGTGGGTCAAGCCGTTCAGCGAGATGGCCTCTTTCAACGGAAACGGGGCGGGGACGCGCTCCCTGCGCACCCTCGCCAGCAGCTCTTCGGCCCGCGCCCTCCGGCCGGCCAGCGCGTACACCTTGAACAGCGTAGTCCACGCGTGGTGCCCGCGCGACACCCGCTTCCGCTGGCTGGCCTCGAACAACGCCTCCGCCTCCTCCACGAGCGTCTCCACGCAGACCGACTCGGGTTTGGAGAACGGGGCCTGCTCTGCAGATGGTTCTTGGGGACAGGCGGAAAGTGCATTTTCGTGGGGTGGGTCTTGGGACCCGGGGTTCCCTGCCGGCGCGGCGGTGGCTCTGTGCAGGACGACGACGATCGTCTTCATGAGCAGAACCGCCGGAAGGGTGGACTTGACCTCGCGCAGCGCCTTGTGCATGGCGGCGTACGCCCGGCGACCTTTGGCCAGCAAGCCGGCGTCCTTGTACACCGACAGCAGCGCGCACCAGTCCTTCTCGAGCGGCGCCACCCCGCGGCTCCGGGCGAAGTCCGCGAATATCCGCGCCGCCCCTTCGGGATCCTCCGCGTTCCGAGCCTGCACGAGGAGGGCATGCAGGTGGTCCCGCGTGGCCGGAACGCCCCGGGCCGCCATCAGCGACGCGACTGCCTCTGCCTCCGGGAGGGTATCGCACGCCAAGATGCACATCGCGTACTGCACGGGCCCCAGGGGCAGCCCGGCGGCGTGCGCGGAGTGGAACTTGTCGAAAAAGTCGTCTGTTCCGCCCGCGTGCAGCAGCGCCGCGAGGTACGCGCCGAAGAGCTCGCGGGTGGGGCGGATGCCCTGCACGTTGACCGTCTCCCACAAAAAGTCGATTTCCTTGCGTTTTTCGCGCAGCCCGCGGTCCGGCGTCGCGAGGACTGCCTTGAGCAGGGCGCTGATCGTCGCCCGGTCCAAGCGGTGCGAGCTCTCCTCGCAGAAGAGGAGGGCGTCGTCGTACTTGCCGACGTCTGCCAGGCAGCTGACCGCGGCGTTGTGTGTATACTGTCCGACGGTGTACCCGCTCCTGCGCAGAACCTCGAGCTCGCGGGCCAGCAGCGCGCGGAGGTCGTCGGCTCTGCCCAGGACGGCCTGCATCCGCCGCACATCGGCGGCCGGCGCGTCTTCGCGCGAGGCGTGCCTTCCGACGCGGAACTTCGCCCGGATCAGCCGCGCCGCGGCGCCGTCGCACTGCGCGCTCGCCGCCGCCCGCCCCGCGAAAGCCGCCATGGGGGGGGGGGGGGGCGGGGGGCGCACTAAGGATTGGGGGGTGCAACGGGCAATGTCAACGTCTGCTAAATTTGGAAGGGGGGGGGTCCTGTTTGGTGCACCTGGTGGCCGGGGACCCCCCCACCTTTTTTTCCGGGGACCCCCTTAAACGCGCTCTTTCGCGATGGATCTTTCCACTCCGTCCTCGGTTCGTCTGTGAGGCCTGAAATTTGACGTGCAAAACACAGGCTGAAACCGGGAAAATCTGCCCTTTCGTGGTTTTCTTGGTGCCGTTGTTTCGAAACTCTCTAAGTACGTTTCCCAGCGGATTTGCCTGAAAAACAGCTTTTGGGGGGTATTGGCATTTTGGGGAAAGCACATGGTAAATCGGCCAAATTTGCTCGAATTTTCACTTTTTGGGCCAATTTTCCAGATTTTGGCTGATTTTTGAGTGCACTGCAGGAATCTTGGTTTTCGGGGAAACTGACTTTGCTCAAAAGTTGCTAAGTACATTTCCCTGCCAAAAAAGTGCAGGAAAACATTTTGGTGGGGATTGACCATTTTTTCCGCAAAAGTGGGTTTCGATTTCGCAAACGAGGAGAACGGATTCATCTGGAGGAAACGGAGTACCCACTCGGCACCGGGGGGTCTGGGAAACACCCCAAAAACAGCCCCCAAAACGACCCCCCCCCCCCCCCCCCCCCAGGGGTACCTGTAATCCGGGGCCCGGGCCCTGGAAAAATTTCCAGGGTTTTTGGCCCTGGACAATTACCAAAGGAAAAACTCTCTGGTACGAGATGCAATTCGTTTACAATTCCATTCCAGGGCCCCAGACTGTCCTTGAGCTCAACGGATTCAAAAGCGTTCAAAAACGTCCTCAGAATGTATTTTTCGACACAGCCACCAAACCTGAAGGAGGTTTTCAGGTTCTGGCAGGTCTAGCTGGCTGCCTAAAGGGTACCACGGCTCACCCAAGGTCACAGGTGGCAAGGTGGGCGTTGAAAAAAAAAATTTTTTTTTGGGCCGGAATCCCTAAAACTCCGCAATTCGGAAAGTTTTTGCCCACATTTTTTCCAGGGCATTTTGACCATTTCACCTTGGAGCCTCCGCCCGCTCAGCCCATATGGTAAATGCACGACTGTGAGTTTTTTCATCAAATTTTATCAAGTTTATTTCTTGATTTTTTCTCGTCTTGCTCTCCGCTTGTTGTGGAAGCTGCAATATTGAAGATTCCATCCTTGGATGGCGTGATTACCGTGGGCCTGGACCCTAACTGGACCCTAGCGCTAACCCGGGGCCCGGGGCCCGGAGACCCTGGATTTACAGGTACCCTTGCCCCCCCCCCCCCCAAAAGGGGGGTGCAACGTGCAACGGGGGCAACGTCCCTTAGTGCGCACCCTGGGGGGGGGGTGGGGATCGTATCGATGATATAGTTTAGGGTCGGGGCAGAAGATTGCCTCTCACGTATGCATCAAAGTCGTCGTGCGCGGGAAATCTTTGTTTTCGTTTTCTTCACTTTTTCCTTTCGTTGTCAACAACGTCTTTCTGACCATCGTGATGTTGGGCTGTGAGGCTGTGGAGTAGATCTAGCTCGCGGGTCTGGTGAATGCCCCGTACGTTGACTGTCTCCCACAAAAAGTCGATTTCCCGGCGCTTTTCGCGCAGCCCGCGGTCCGGTGCCGCGAGGACGGCCTTGAGCAGGGCGCTGATCGTCGCCCGGTCCAAGCGGTGCGAGCTCTCCTCGCAGAAGAGGAGGGCGTCGTCGTACTTGCCGACGTCTGCCAGGCAGCTGACTGTCCGACGGTAGGACCTCGAGCTCGCGCGCCAGCAGCGCGCGGAGGTCGTCGGCTCTGCCCAGGACGGCCTGCATCCGCCGCACGTCGGCGGCCGGCGCGTCTTCGCGCGAGGCGTGCCTTCCGACGCGGAACTTCGCCCGGATCAGCCGCGCCGCGGCGCCGCCGCACTGCGCGCCATATAGTTTAGTGGTCGGGCAGAATATTGCCTCTCACGTATGCATCAAGTCGTCTTCGCGGGAAATCTTGGGTTTTGTTTTCTTCACTGTGGTATGGTCCTTTGACAGAGTGAGCCGATGCCTCTCATCTCACCTTTAAAACACGGCTGAGTCACGCATGCTCTTGACAGACGCTAGCGTCCGACATTTCGCACGCGCGTCGCAGTCGCTGGGTGGCATCGTTGTCGCGCTAGTGGTAATGTCCTTTTGACAGAGTGAACCGATGAACTCTCATCACGGCACGGTTATGCCACGCAGTGCCCCCGTAGCCCGGCCTTGTGCATGTGCCACAGCTATGGATGCTGGATCGGCCGTTGTGCCTGCCAGAAGCACGCGCAAGAGTCGAACCGAAGAGACGAGGACAGCGCAAAACGAAGAAGTGGGGAAGAATGAAAAAAAGACTATCCTTTCGTGATCACATGGTCGGGAAAACTGCAACAGTCGTCAGCGACGGCGGCGACACTCTTATGCGTCCTTCTCCTTCTTGGACTTCTGTGGGTGTGTGTTGTACGTTGTGGTGCCTGTGCTGTTTTGTTGTGGCAACTTCCATCAGGCAACCATTCCTGGGCAAACAAGATGACAACCTGCCACTAGGTTGCACGTGACACCCCGAAGCTGGAGGATCCCAGGGGGGAAATCCAAGTCGTTGTATAGCAAGAACGTGCTTGAAATGGTTAGGTGATCCCACAGTGATCAACACCGAACTGGTCCCGTATGCACCGTGTCTGAGGCCTCTATGCCACGGACACGTGAGGCGTTGTGGGGGGGGTCAGAAACTCCCGTGTGTTCCAGGACATAGGGTAGTTGCGTTCGCCGCGTGAGTTCCTAACAGGTGCAACGTCACAATCGCGATGTGTTGCGTGGGTGGAGATAGGACATACTCTCTGGGTACGCTTCAAACGGGTGCCGATGAACTTCTCGTCCCTGTTCTTGGCACGGAGGTAGTTGTAGATGTGACGCTTCTTCTCGTCGTCGGTGAGGGCACGCGGCGCCTCGTGCGCGGCACGGACCTTCAGACCCGCGGCAAGCGGGGTCGTCGACTTGTCCTGGGTGGCGGTCTTGAGCGCGTCACCAGACGCCAGGGCAATCGGGCCCTGGTTCTTCGCGCCACCCTTGAGCGGGAACAGAACCAACTTGCTCGTGTACTCCTTCAAGCGCTGCGTGTTGCGGGCCAGCGTCTCCTCGCACTGTGGTGGCGTGTTTGTCATCGGGCTGCTGAACTCTCCTTTAGGCGCGGTTCGAGTTCTACCGCTGGCATATAGAAGCATCTCCTTTAGGCGCGGTTCGAGTGCTACCTCTGGCATATAGAAGCATCTCCTTTAGGCGCGGTTCGAGTGCTACCTCTGGCATAGAAGCAGTGTGCTCCAAAGACCGATGGAATGACGCCAACCCGTGCACTCAGGACGTAGCCTTCGCTCAATGGAAGGTGGAGTTTCCCATAAAGGTGTTAGCCGCCGCCGTAGTACTTGAATTCCACGAAAACGACCTGGAAAACAGTGCCCAATTACAGAGGGGCCTGTATTTTGCCTAATAACACGGTCTCTCCCTGGGTGCACCGACCGCAGAAAGCAGCACACTCGGTGTGGGCCGTGCTGCTCATTCACGAGAGAGACAGGCGAGGAATGCCACCTCTCCCCCACAAGTTGAAAAATCGCGCGCCTCGGCGTTTGCGCTGAGGAAGTACGGCTGTCGCGCAACGTCGGGCGCGACACTGAAAATGGGCGCGAGCGCGACCATCAGTGTGCGGTGCATCCTGCAAGGAGAAAGGAGGGGTCGGAGGCATACGTGGTTGCGTCTCCTGTGGTCGACGGCAACGCCGATGGTCCTGGCGTACTTAGCCGAGAAGCCAGCGGCCTTCACCTCCTCGAGGGTGAATCCCTTACCGGCCCTCGACTTCATGTTGTACCTCTGCGAGCATGACCTGCGATTTATTAGAATGTTCAGCTTCAGACTTGTGTGGGTTTCCAGCGTTGCTATCTTTCCTCGTGTGGATTGTGTAAGCCTGACTTTCTTCGGGAAATCTCAGTTTACTGTTTAGACAGCACAACACTGTCTCGCTTGCATGTCGTCAAGTCTTTGTCGAAGAACAAGGGAAAGTAAAGGTTGGCATACTGGACAACCGGGCGCAGAACACCACCGGCCGGTCTCGGGAAGATGGCCTTTGCCTTCTGGGCACGACGAACACGCCTCGCCTTCTTCTGGAGGGGCTGCTGGAAGAAGGTCTTGACGTGACCCTTCTGACTGGACTCGGGGTTCCAGTGCTTCCTGAAGTGGTTTCTGGGGATTTCGTTGTTGTGCTTCGGCATCTTCCTTTACTCTTTGTGTTTTCTTTTTCCTTTTTTCTTCCCTTGGTGTCCCCCTTTTTCATATCAGTCACGGATAAACTTACGGTGCCCGACATCGGAAGCCGACTTTCGTCTGACCTCTTTCTCTCGCGGAGAAGGTCGCGTTGGCAGAAACGGTGAACATGAGAATTGGCACAGGTTTGGTGGAATGCGAGAAGCGCCGGAGATTCACATCTGCGTGTGGATTCATCACGAATCGACCTCCCGAGACGCATTGAAGGTGCAAAGCCGGGTGCCAAGCCGAAGGAGGAGTCCAAAAGCGAAGCAACAACACCGAAGGCAGCCAAGCAGACCTCCCAGGGCAGGGGGAACCTGCGGCGGTGAAGTAACGAAGCTCATCCGAGTGTCGGATGAAACACCTTGTCTCCAAATGATCCATCAAGCCCACGCATCCGGTTTCGCATTCGTGTGAGACGGTCCGTCCTTCATGCTAGACCGGTGTACTGCGACGACCAGGCACCACAGCTCCCAGCTCCGGGTCGCGTAACGACAAGCCCTGGCAGGGGGACACGTGGGCATGCCGACGCATGGAGGCGGCAGATTTCAGGAAAAGGATTGCCCGTACGTTGTTCCGAGAGAGCCCTTCATTCGCACTATCCCGACACCGTTAGCTTGCTCTTTGGTGGCGTTCTTCTCAGGACACCCTACTGCACATCTCAATCAATTTGCCACCAGTTATCGTTCTGCGGACTTCTCAATGAATACAGAAAGGGAACATCGGGAAGGGACAATTGGCAGTTTCGGTACAACCGACGCGAGATACATGTACAGCGGGGTGCATCCTGAAGGACGGCGCCCCTTTAAGGTTAAAAAGGATCCTCGCGTACGGAAAGAGAAGTCTCGGTGGGCGGGAAGAAGGGTACACAGTGGGCAAGGTGAACGGATTTTTTTCTTGACAAAAAAGGTGGTGAGACGGGGGAGGAAGGAGCATGCGGGAATGCAAGGAAGACGAAGCATGTGCAGAAAACAACGTGGAGAGAAAGGGCGCCCGCCGGAGGCTAGGGGCCGGGGGACTGTCGCTAGGGAGCATAGCGGAAGGCATGCCAGAGCTAGAACGGCTGCTCGGAGACGAAGCAGGTCCAGCGTAGTTTTTTTTTGCATTTCGCGAGAATAGCAGTCACGATCTTCTCCGAGAGAGCACGCCAATCCGTGATCCACGATACAGACCTGCACGCATGCGCAACTCACAGACACACAAACACACTAGACTGACCAGCTAACCACGGAGGACACCAGGCCCGTTTGAAGCTAGTATGGGCAGAACCAGGGGTCAAAAAAAAAGTACACGAATGTCAGTTCGTGAGGAACTTGAAGAACCACGACGCCGCCCTCTTCGTCGTGGCCATCGTGCCGCCGGCGCCGCCGCCGGCGACGCTTCCGGCGTCGGTGCGGCGGCGCTTGCCGCAGGCCGCCGGGCCAGCCAGCCGCAGGCTGACCGGCCCCTCGTCGTCGTCGCCCTCCTCGGCGGTCGCGTACGCGGTCTCGTCGTCTTCGTCTTCTTCTTCGTCGCGGCCGCGCTTGCGCAGCATCCGCGCGCGCTCGGGCGCGGTGCCGCAGGCCGCCGGCGCCATGGCGCCGGGGCCCTTGCGCACCGGGATGCCTGCCGACCGCATCCGGTCGAAGAAGTCGGCCAGGTACTGCTCCGCTGTGTCCGTCAGCTGCTCTAGTTGGCAGACGTCGGCGGCGAGCTCCTCGGTCTCGAGAGTGACCCGCTTCAGCTCGGAGTGCAGCGCTTCAGCCGCGGGGTCGCACTCCTCCATGGCCGCCAGCTTCCGCTCCAGGTCCCGCTTGGCCTCCTGCCGCACAGCGAGCAGCCTCCGCTTTGCTTGGTCAAACCCCTCGGTGCGCTCGACCAGCGATCGGAAGGCGGCGCCCAGGCGGTCCGCCATGGCGTTCGCGTCCTTCGCGACGCCGGCCTCCGCCGCCAGCACGTCGCGGTCGAAGTAGTACGACACTTTTTCGACGAACACCTCGAGGTTCCGCGCGTGCCGCAGGCACTTGTCCCGACCGTCCGCAATCGCCTCCCGCGCCGCCGCCCGCCGGGCCTCAAGGCTCGCCCGCAGGTCGATCAGGTACTCCTGTGTGCGCGTGATCTTGCCACAGACGACCTCAGACACAAGGCGCATGAGCTGCGTGTACTGGTCGAGGAGGTCTTCCGTGGCGACCGCCTTGCGGCGGCCCTTCGGGAGGGTGTCGGTTTCGTGTCTTTTCTGGGCGATCAACCGCTCGAACTCTTCGACTTGGCTCTTGTTCTCTTCGCGCGACGCGTGGAACTTGGCCAGGTCTTGGTCGAGGACGCTCAGGTTGTTCTGGCACTCGGAGACGATGTCGCGGGTGACGCCGCTGACGCTCTCGTTGACGAGCCTGCCGAGTTCCAAATACTCGATCCACTCCGGGAGGTCGCGGGCCCACTTGCTCTCGGATCTCACCAGGCGGCGCTTGGCCTCCTGCACCTCGCCCCAGGCGGAGGCGCCGTCGGCGGCGGCCGGCGGTTTCTGCCCGCCGCGCAGGGCGGCGTTCTCGTGCTCGAGGGCGGCGACCCGCGCGCGCAGCCGGCTGACGCAGGCCACCGCCTCGCCCAGGGCCCCCGGCGTCACGCCGGCGGTGCATCCTTCCGCCGCCGGCTGCTCGGCCGTGTCGTCCCGGCACGCGGCCACCAGGCGCGCGACCAGCTGCTCCTGCGGCCCCGCGGCCGGCGACCGGTTCCTCCACACAGGCAGCGGCATCCTGCCTTCGGGCGGTTTCCTTTTGTTGAGACGAGGGGGGTTCGAACTGGTGGGTGTTTCGAGTTCGTTTGGTCGGGGGTGATATCCGACGCTTTCTAGGCAAGGATCACGTTTCCGCTTTTGGGAAGAATAGCGCAGGTTTGCTACACTACGTTACTTCTTAGTTGTCGACAACTTGTTTTTGATCGTCAGAGCAGGTGTCGTTTTCGCCGTGCCCAGGTTTTGTAGCCAGGCTTTGTAGATTGGGGGGTTACACTTCGGCTTTGAGGCTTGGATAGTCGCGTCAAACTTCGACCCCGGTTGTGTTCTCTTGACGCGACACGTTGGAACTTGACCAGGTCTTGGTCCAGGACACTCAGGTTGGTCTGGCACTCTGGGATGTCGCGGGTGACGCCGCTGACGCACTCGTTGACGAGCCTCGACAGCTCCAAGTACTAGATCCATTCCGGGAGGTCGCGGGCCCATTTGCTCGCTTGGCCTCTTGCACCTCGCCCCAGGCGGACGCGCCGTCGGAGGCGGCCGGCGGTTTCTGCCCGCCGCGCAGGGCGGCGTTCTCGTGCTCGAGGGCGGCGACCCGCGCGCGCAGCCGGCTGACGCAGGCCACCGCCTCGCCCAGGGCCCCCGGCGTCACGCCGGCGGTGCATCCTTCCGCCGCCGGCTGCTCGGCCGTGTCGTCCCGGCACGCGGCCACCAGGCGCGCGAGCTGCTCCTGCGGCCCGGCGGCCGGCGACCGGTTCCTCCACACAGGCAGCGGCATTTCCTTTTGTTGAGACGAGGGGGGTTCGGGCATTGTAGATTGGGGGTTACACGGCTTTGGGGCTTGGATAGTTGTGTCAAAAATTGACCCTGGTTGTGTTCACGGGACACGTTGGAACTTGGCCAGGTCTTGGTCCAGGACACTCAGGTGTCTTCAAGTTCGGGAGATATCCGAGAGCGCGGATCATGTTTCCGCTTTTGGGAAGAAATGCGTAATACGTTATTTGTTAGTGTCGACAACTTGTTTTGATCATCGGCAGAGTTTTTGTTTTCGCCGTCTCCACACAGGCAGCGGCATCTCGCCTTCCGGCCTTCGTTCTCTTCTGTTGAGGAGGGGGGTTTGGACTGGTTTGGGTTCGAGTCGTGGTTTCCGACGCTTTCTAGACGCGTCATGTTTCAGCTGTCGGGAAGAATAGTTGTCGTGTTTCGCGTCTTGTAGACAGGCTTTGTAGACTACACTTCGGCTTCAGGGCTTGGCTGCGTGTTTCCGTTTTTGAAGTCTAAAAGCATTCAGGATTTGATCAGGAGTTCCGCACCTCGGGGTTTGGGCTGCCCCATTGATTCGCAGGTTGGTGGTAACACCTTGTCTCGGCTATGGGCATCAAACACACGTGCTACCTCTTGCCACTGCGCTTTTGGGCAGTACGACAGCTACCACTGCATGCGCCTGAGACAAAGAGAACGAGAGAGAGAAGAAACCCCGCGAAAAGTCGCGAAGTGGCAGGTACAGCATGGGTTGAACAGTCAGCCCCGAAGAAGGTTTACTTGGTTGCTCGTTCTTTTTCTTTTCTTTTTTTTCGCAACCGCGTGCAGGCTACATCACAAGAGGGGGCGGAGGCGGAGCGGGGATTTGGAGGGGGGAAAACAGCGGTGCAAACACGGGGCGGGGAGCTACACACAGTCGGCAGACACAGTCGGCAGACACAGTCGGCAGACACAGTCAGTCGGCAGACACAGTCGGCAGACACAGTCAGACGGCAGACACAGTCGGCAGACACAGTCAGTCGGCAGACACAGTCGGCAGACACAGTCAGTCGGCAGACACAGTCGGCAGACACAGTCAGTCGGCAGACACAGTCGGCAGACACAGTCGGCAGACACAGTCAGTCGGCAGACACAGTCAGACGGCAGACACAGTCGGCAGACACAGTCAGTCGGCAGACACAGTCGGCAGACACAGTCAGTCGGCAGACACAGTCGGCAGACACAGTCGGCAGACACAGTCAGTCGGCAGACACAGTCGGCAGACACAGTCAGTCGGCAGACACAGTCGGCAGACACAGTCGGCAGACACAGTCAGTCGGCAGACACAGTCGGCAGACACAGTCGGCAGACAGTCAGTCGGCAGACACAGTCGGCAGACACAGTCGGCAGACACAGTCAGTCGGCAGACACAGTCGGCAGACACAGTCAGTCGGCAGACACAGTCGGCAGACACAGTCGGCAGACACAGTCAGTCGGCAGACACAGTCGGCAGACACAGTCAGTCGGCAGACACAGTCGGCAGACACAGTCGGCAGACACAGTCAGTCGGCAGACACAGTCGGCAGACACAGTCGGCAGACACAGTCAGTCGGCAGACACAGTCGGCAGACACAGTCAGTCGGCAGACACAGTCGGCAGACACAGTCGGCAGACACAGTCAGTCGGCAGACACAGTCGGCAGACACAGTCGGCAGACACAGTCAGTCGGCAGACACAGTCGGCAGACACAGTCGGCAGACACAGTCAGTCGGCAGACACAGTCGGCAGACACAGTCGGCAGACACAGTCAGTCGGCAGACACAGTCGGCAGACACAGTCGGCAGACACAGTCGGCAGACACAGTCGGCAGACACAGTCGGCAGACACAGTCAGTCGGCAGACACAGTCGGCAGACACAGTCAGTCGGCAGACACAGTCGGCAGACACAGTCGGCAGACACAGTCAGTCGGCAGACACAGTCGGCAGACACAGTCGGCAGACACAGTCAGTCGGCAGACACAGTCGGCAGACACAGTCGGCAGACACAGTCAGTCGGCAGACACAGTCGGCAGACACAGTCGGCAGACACAGTCAGTCGGCAGACACAGTCGGCAGACACAGTCGGCAGACACAGTCAGTCGGCAGACACAGTCGGCAGACACAGTCAGTCGGCAGACACAGTCGGCAGACACAGTCAGTCGGCAGACACAGTCGGCAGACACAGTCGGCAGACACAGTCGGCAGACACAGTCAGTCGGCAGACACAGTCGGCAGACACAGTCAGTCGGCAGACACAGTCGGCAGACACAGTCGGCAGACACAGTCGGTCGGCAGACACAGTCGGCAGACACAGTCGGCAGACACAGTCGGCAGACACAGTCGGCAGACACAGTCGGCAGACACAGTCAGTCGGCAGACACAGTCGGCAGACACAGTCGGCAGACACAGTCAGTCGGCAGACACAGTCAGTCGGCAGACACAGTCGGCAGACACAGTCAGTCGGCAGACACAGTCGGCAGACACAGTCGGCAGACACAGTCGGCGGACACAGCACAGAACATTTTTTCGCTGGTTCGATCGTGGGGCAGGGATCCGGAGAGCCAGTGCGTCGGGCAACAGGTTGGTGCATTCAGCGGGCCGATCTGGGAGAAAGGTGCGAATCCGCGATCAGTCCTGCCATGTGCAGTGATGGACCGGGAGTGGGCCAGTGAGGTAGGTGGCGGTGGCCGCGGTCAGGGGTAAACTGACGTGGACCTCTGTCCTAAGAGCAGACCGGCAGCGAGCGAGCGATCCGAGGGATCAGGACGAGGCGGGTAGTTCGACAATCTAAAAGTGGCAACACTCCACGGACAGAATCGTTCGCGATTCGGAAGAGGGTGGCATATCCATACATACCCACATGCTCGGAAGACAGGCCGGGGGAATGCCATAATGCGAAATGCATCGATGGGTCACGTGGCATTGAAACTGCGACAGTCCAGACCGTTCCTCTCCACGGACTCGTGCCATATAGGTAGCATTTCCGCATCAGGAGCACCTCCGTGCTGTAGGTTACAGACTGGTCACGCTTCTGGAAGCTCGAATGCGGTCTCATATGATGCCATGTTTGCCATGTTTTGATATATACTCGTAGACCAACGGCTTCGGCTGGGGTCTGTCCTGTTCGCTCGCCGTTCTGGGTACGCATTCGCTAAAGTTCAAGCGCGTGGCTGAGGTCGGTGGTGGGCGTTTTCATTCGAGCAACGTTGCCCGTGCCGAGAAGTCACGAGACCGTCAGCTCGGCATAGCACATGGCGTGCGGAGCACAGCCGCAGGGGCTCTTCGCCCAGGGGACACGCTTCTATACCGCCGCGCGTTCTGTGGGTGTGAGTGTGTATGTGGGTGGGTGTCTTATCTCCGACTTTTTTTGACTTTGAGGAAAGTTCGCATGAAGGAAATTTGATCGCCGGGCTTTCGGCGGACGCTGAGCAGCGCCAGCTTCGTGTGCGCAGCACTCAATTGTGCACTCAATTGTCGTCAATAATTTATAAGTGATCGTGAGAGGTATTTTTCGATCATAGCCAGAGATGCTTCATGAAGCTGGCCCAAGCTTAGATGTTTGCGAGGAACGCTGCGCTTTACTTCACCGCATACGAGACAAGGGTCTCTGGGGATGCCAAGAGGGTTGAAGTATGGCTAAAGAGAGAGAGAGAGACGAGTTAGAGTGCAGGGACCATCTCTCCGGGGAGTTTCCGGTCTCCTCACTTCTCTTCGCACTGCTACGGCGGGCGTAAGTCGCTCCGGAGGCGCGCTGCAGGTTGCGGCTCTGCTACAGTGAGTGGCAGCACTAAAGATAAAGTGGTGTCACCTGAGGGGGTAATCTCAGGGCCGCCCACGTGATGCCGGCTTATCCCGTGACACCTTTTATATGTACGTTATTGAAAGAGTAGCGTTGGCACTCTTACAGGTTCGTTCCCTCGTAGCTCGCCGGGAACGGGCACTCCAGTGAAAATGGGTATGTTACCGTTTCAGGTTTGGATTTTGGGAGCTTTGCCTCATGTGAAGGCTATTTCACACAAGAGATGTGTGCGCGAGGGTTGGCGCTTCAAGAAAAAAGGTAGAACCAGGAGTTTTAGCGACGGGCGTGCTTCGAGAGCGAGTTCAGGTGACACGACCCGCCCCATAGCTAACCGTCGTAGGGGCTTGTCAAAAGGTACGCCTGATGAATACGCCTTGATGAATGCGGTTTGATGAATACGCCTTGATGAATGCGCTTTGATGAAGACGCCTTGATGAATGCGCTTGGATGAAGACGCCTTGATGAATGCGCCTTGATGAATGCGTTTTGATGAATACGCCTTGATGAATGCGCTTTGATGAAGACGCCTTGATGAATGCGCTTTGATGAATGACGCCTTGATGAATGCGCCTTGATGAATGCGTTTTGATGAATACGCCTTGATGAATGCGCTTTGATGAAGACGCCTTGATGAATGCGCCTTGATGAATGCGTTTTGATGAATACGCCTTGATGAATGCGCTTTGATGAAGACGCCTTGATGAATGCGCTTTGATGAAGACGCCTTGATGAATGCGCCTTGATGAATGCGTTTTGATGAATACGCCTTGATGAATGCGCTTGGATGAAGACGCCTTGATGAATGCGCCTTGATGAATGCGTTTTGATGAATACGCCTTGATGAATGCGCTTTGATGAAGACGCCTTGATGAATGCGCCTTGATGAATGCGTTTTGATGAAGACGCCTTGATGAATACGCCTTGATGAATTAGTGTGCATACCTGAAGGATAGTGCCAGCGTCTTGCTTCGAAGCCGCTGTCAGCCTCGCGATGCGCTCTTGCCGGGAGACCGAATTTATCTTGTTGCGGATGTCCGGTGGCAAGTAGGCCGCCGGAAACCCGGCCCCAGCGGACGACGAACCGAACGCGACGTCTGCCTTCGGGCGGTGAAACTTGTTCCGCAAGCGCAGTTCGTCCACGAGTCCGGGCACGGAGTAGAGTTGCCTGCGATGCGATGGTTTGTGCTCTATCCCACAGCCAATCGGTAGCAACGACAGGCGGTGTGTACAAATGGCAGGGACGTAATCAGTGCAAGCTGATGACTTGCGCCTACTAGGCATTCCTCATTCAAGGAGAATAATTGCCATCATCCATCCTCATCACGACGCAAGTTCAAAAGATTTCCCATCCTCGTGTTTCCGACGATCCCGTGCGGGCGTACCGATTGGTGTCTTTCGACGGGTTGTGCTTGCGGGGTTCAGTTTTGCGTGTGGTGCGACACTCCCTTAAGAAAAGTTGGCCCGTATCAAGGCTTCTAAAGGACAGTCCCTCCAGAAAAGTATGCCCAGATCAAGGCTTCTAAAGGCCATTCCCTCCAGAAATGTTGGCCCACAACAAGGCTTCCAAAGGCCAGTCCTTCCAGAAAAGTTTGCCCAGATCAAGGCTTCTAAAGGCCAGTCTCTTAAGAAAAGTTGGCCCAGTTCAAGGCTTCTAAAGGCCAGTCCCTCCAGAAAAGTTTGCCCAGATCAAGGCTTCTAAAGGCCAGTCTCTTAAGAAAAGTTGGCCCAGATCAAGGCTTCTAAAGGCCAGTCCCTCCAGAAAAGTTTGCCCAGATCAAGGCTTCTAAAGGCCAGTTTCTTAAGAAAAGTTGGCCCAGTTCAAGGCTTCTAGTAGTCTAAGAATTTCACCTCTGACGTAGGAGTACGTACAACCCCGGCAGTCCCTGTTGATCGACGGAACTAAAAAGAGAACCGCTAAGATCGGGTCAAGAGACCACCAGAAAATGTCGAGAGAATCGATCGGCCGAGGTTGAGGTGCAAAGCATACTGCGAAACAGCGGGTCTCGGGGGCTGCATGCGCGGGGTCCGGCTGCGGAGGGCGTTGCCGCAGTTGCGGCTGGTGATCAGCCGCCCGGCGATGCTGTTCGGGCTGCACTCGGCGACGAGCTCGTGCCGCAGCAGCGACTCGGGCGCCGGGCTGAGGCTGCGCGAGCGCCGGGCCGCGGTCGGCTGCGGCTGCGGCAGGCCGAAGCGCGCCTCGTCCGGGCCCCGGGCCGCGGGGTCCCGGGCAAGCTGCTTGATCCTTAGGTACTCAAGGCTCACCTTGTGGTACGCCCGGGTAGACTGCGGGCCCGGCGTGCGCGACCGGCCGCCGCGGCTGGCGCTGGGAGAGTGGCTGCTGCGCTGCCGCGGGATGCTCGCCTTCAGGCCATGGACCACGCTCGCGACCGAGATCTGCCCTGGCCCCGGCGACAGCGTCACCCGCAGCGCTGACCGGGGACTGCTGCTGCTGTGCTGCCGAGCCGGTGACGGGCTGTCCGCCTTCCGCTGGGCCGCCGCCCGCGCGAGCAGCCCCTTCACGACGTCGGCCGCGCCCTGCCCCGCGGCCCTGTCGGCGGCGGCGCGGCCGACGTCGGCGTCCGCGAGCCGCGTCAGGCTCTCGAGCTCCGCCACCCGCAACTCCAAGCACTGCCCATCGTTCTTCGCCTCGACGCCGGCCTCGTTTATCAACTCCTGCACGACGGCCGGCAGGTTGTTGTACAGTTGAACGACCTCGTCGGGGACGATGGACCCGTGTCCTATTTCTACACCTTGCATGTTCATCCCATTCAACCCTCAATACCCCTGTGGACCGACCTGTTGTAAAGTGACGTGGGAGGTTAAGAGAAGCCGACAGAGCGCTGGCGCCCTGGTGGTTGGCGATGTTCGAACGGCAGTAGTGGTTTGAACGTGCGCCCCCGGCTCAACGCGGCCAGCTTTTTTAGGACCGCTGGCGAAAAAAATCGCAGCCCGCAAGAGTTGCTCTGAGCACACCGCCCCGTACGTTGGTCCGGGGAGCTGTGCCGTGTTTTGACACCGATGCGCCGTCGTGTTTGCGCGCACTCTCGTTACAATGTGGTACGACACCGATGCGCCGTCGTGTTTGCGCGCACTCTCGTTACAATGTGGTACGACACCGATGCGCCGTCGTGTTTGCGCGCACTCTCGTTACAATGTGGTACGACACCGATGCGCCGTCGTGTTTGCGCGCACTCTCGTTACAATGTGGTACGACACCGATGCGCCGTCGTGTTTGCGCGCACTCTCGTTACAATATGGTAGGTGCATCAGGGTTTACGCTCCGTTTTCGGTCTCAGAGAAAATACGTGTGGACCACGTGTGGGCGCTTAAGGTTAGAGGGGAAAAAAACTTTTCCCCTCATGTGCGACGGCAAAAAATAGCGTCGCTACTGGACTTGCCGACACCTGTGGGCCTAGACTCCCCTGCATGTGGACCATAATAAATTAAAATCCACATGTGGTACCTGTGGATCCACACGTGGGGGAACAAAATCCAAAAAGAATTGACGTGTGGAAATCCACACGTTCCACACGTGGAGCGTAAGCCCTGAGTTGCATGCATCACTGGAGCACCACCACCTGTTTCGGGGGCAAATTCTTGGAGTTTACCGGCCTACAAGTCGGTAGGCCGGCCTCAGAAGCTGGAGTTGCAGCCGGCCACTCCAGTCGAGTGTGCGTGTTTCGAGTGCGGTTTTGACTCGGAGCTCCAGAGTTTCATTTCTCTGGTCCTCCACATGAGCACCGAACCCGGAAATAGAACGCAAATGATGCGTGGCAAAAACCGGAATTTGGTCACCCAGGTAACTGCCTCTTCTTCGATGATGTTTCCGGCGCGTGCACGTCAACGTGGTACAGTTCAGAGAGTCGGAGAATCAATAAGTGGACAATACGTTGGAGAGCAGGAGAGAAAGGAAAGGAGGCAGGGGATGGGGGGGCAGACGCGTTTTTGAGCATGCACATTCAAAATGCCTCAAGGCTGAACTTGCTGAGAACAGCCACAATCAACCCCCCCCTGCAAAGCAGGGAAACGTGCGCGATGCTGAGACATTCTGACTACATGTGCATGCCGGCAAACCCGGTAGCAGCCCGCAAACCCGCCCAACTCGCTGCATGTTTGGGGAGGTGTCGTCACTCACCTGTACCTTCCTAGTGCGCATTGTGTAGGAAAATACTGTTGCCCCTTCTTAGAAAGATGCTTCGTTTGAGGATCTGGGGTTTTTTCAAATGAGCCGTAGATCGCCCTGGGATCTGAGTGCAGTTCAGTAATTTGTGGAGAAGCTTAATGGTTGTGAGGTGGGAAAATGTTTCTTGGGTTTGAAGAGCGCGTGGTGCTTGCACCACGGCGGGGGGAAACTCTTAGTTTACTGCTTAGACAAGGGGAGCGGGTAACTTGCGACAGCAGAAGCTCCAAGATCGAAGCAAACACGTGTCTTCGTGTCTGCTCGGGCTGTGCAGAAACGAGATGCCAGGGGCTTGCTTGTTTGAAACTTGCTGCGCAAATAACTGGGCCGATGACTGGAACCCTCGGGGTTTTGCGGGACGTTGAGCCTAATTCCGCTGTTCGAGAGCCCCCGTGGTCACCAGAAGTAGTGCGTAGTTTTGGTTTATTATTCTTTATTATTCTAGAAGAGTTGGTGAGTCGGGGGGGTCAGTCGGTCCAGCCCCTTCTGACCGCGATAGACAGCGGCAGAGGCAATTATATGCTGTACTATTGAGCAAATTCACCCCCCTTGCCCGATCGAACGTTGTCGAGCCCTGTAGTTTGGGTCAGAGTGCAAAGAATCTGTGGCGATAATCTGCATCGCAGCCCTGTAGAACGGAATCAAGTTGAGCGTAATGGAGCGAAAAGCCGAGCCTTGCAGAACGGAATCGACTGTAATCGCCGCGTGATCGAGTGTGTTCATAAGTATCATATGAAATCGCTTTCAGGGGGGGGCTGGTGAATTGGCTCAGCAGTCCAAGGGGGAAAAGGGTGGACCTGTTCAAGGGGTGCAGTTCTTGGCAGACTCCTTTCTCAACCCCAATCACGTGTAACGATAAAGTGTCTGCAACAGGGACAGCGATGTAGGTCTGGTCCATCAGGTGGCTGCCTGGGGAGATTGAACGGCTCTGGGACGCGTCGTCTCGTTCGGCGTGGCACTGATTTTTTTTTTCTTTAGCATCGCGTCGGGGAGTTTGGGGGTGGCGAGAGAGAGGGGATTGCAAGAACGTGCTTGGAATGGGTACGTGCTCAACACCGCACTGGTTCCGTCTGCGCCGTGTTTCGGTCCTTTAAGCCACGGACACATAAGGCGGACCATCATCAGCGCGGAACCTGAGTGCCTGCAGACAGGACAGCGTGTGAGTCTGGTTTGTCAGGCGCCTGTTCGTAGCTCGTCACAGCCAGGACCACCCGTGCTACTGTGTGTGAGGGTGCGGGTACATGCACGTCAAGCCGGGTCCATTGATCCCTGGGGGCAACGCCTGGCAGTGACAGCGGTAAACGCTTAGTAAACGCGTTTACTCCGAATGAGCAAACGGAAACGTTTATAAACGGCCCCGGGCAAGTGAATCGGCAGAAAGAACGTGAAGGTGCCAGGGCCCAGCGAGGCTGTGCTGAGGGTCGTATATGCGCCTCACCCGAACGTTTACCACCATTTACTACAACGTTTACCATTTACCGTTATAAACGTTTACGTTTGCTCATTGGCCTAAGGGTTGGGTGTGGGGCGGGGAGTTTTGTTCAGTTTTGTTTGCATTCTTTTTTTTTTTTTTTCCTGTTGACAACTTGTGTCAGACTATTCGGGTCCTTTCTCGGAGTCTCCCCCGTCCTTAGTTTTGGAGTTCTCGGAGTCTCCCCCGTCCTTAGTTTTGGAGTTTTGTTCAGTTTTGTTTGGGTCCTTTTTTTCTTTGTCTATCAATTCTTCCAAAATTTTGTCTCCGATGCTGTCCTGGTCCAGGAGACTCTTGATAAGTGTGTCGAGCTTGTCGGCAACTTCGACAAGCGCGCTGAGCACTGTCTTAGCCTCCTCCAGGTTTTGCTTCTCGCGAGCCTCCTTCCTACCCATCGCATGCAAGCGCAGGTAGTCCTTGACTCTGGACAGACGCGCATACTTCGTAATTGGTATCTGGAGTCCCTCACTGAGCATGTATGTGGTCTCGTCGTCGGTCAACGTGCTTGCGTCTAACACCGCTAGCTGTGCCACGTAGCAAGCAGCAGATTCTGAGGATTTAGCACCCCATTTCTCGCCTGATGCACAGTACGAGTACATCGCGAAGTCTACTCTGACGAAAGCGTTGTACAAAAACAAGTTGAAGAAACCCTTGCGTTCAACGCCCTGTGCTTCGTTGGCTCCCATGATCGCGTCTGCAGACGCAATAATCGCTTTGTGAACCCCGGCGATGGCGGAGTGCTTCGCCTTGTCGTTTTCGCCGGCGACACCTTCTGAGGCCGCATCGAGGAATGAGCCGATCGCATCCAGAATGCCCGAGCTGGTGCCGCCTCCAGTCTCGACTCTAACCTCTGACTGCATACGTACTCTCCTTCCGCCGCCGACCTCTGACTTTTCAGTCGTATAACCCTTCCCAAGAGACCGCTCAAACTCAGCTGTGTACAAGCGCAGGCGTGATTCCATGAGCTCCATGAGGGTGTTCATATCGTCTGATACGGCCTTCGCCTCTGCCTGAGCCTTGCTACGAGATTGTCCCATGGTGACTTACCCTTTCTGTTTGTTTGCCGTGACCTTGCGTTGAGGAAATCTTGTTAAAACAGCGCGGGTCGCGCCCCTGACTTTGTAAGATTGCACGACCAAATCTGGTTGATTCGGTTCTGAGCTTTGTCGCCTACGCCGAGTACAACATCCTGATTTGGATCCAGATAGTGTGGTACTCGTTTGCAAATGACTCCCCACTAACGCAAGCAGGCCCGATGGAAGCATGAAGTCACGACGAACAGTGCAGAATGAGCGCAAGACGTGCACCAAGGGCAGACCAGGACGTTGGGACCGTGCAAAGTCGAAGAGCATGCGTGACTCAGCCGTGTTTTAAAAGAGAGGCATCGGCACACTCTGTCAAAAGACCATACCACTAACGCAACAAGAAGGGGGCAGCATCATGATTTGGCGTCGCCCCTGCTGGGTCACGACAGGTGAGTGGATAAGCGAGCAAGGCGAGACGCGACGGGAGACACCACCCCACCGCCTGATCAACGGGGGAATCCGTAGTGCGACTGAAGATGCTGGGTAGCGGATTATAGAGTATTGTGACCCGGCGAAACTCAGGTGCTCCCGTCGTGTCACCGCCGTCGGGGCAGCAGTCATAAGGAACTTAGCTAAATGACAGGTTGGGTGACGCCGCCTGGGGGGAAGGACGTGATGCGGCTGCTTCGGCAGTGACCCTGGTGGAGGAAAACCACGCGCACACGCCGGGGGGGAAAATCTTAGTTGCCGGGGGGGGGGACGTGTTTTCCCAATTACTTGAAAGCCCCTCCCCGACTGTGGCAGTTGAAGAAGGTGCAAACTTGGAGACTGCTACAGCGGTCCTGCACGAGACTTGGGCACGTGCCTCGCGTAGGGCAGGTGGGCCTGTGACCCGCTTTGAGAACCCTGGTGCCCGGCATGTGTGCCGTTTACGGGATACATGTCGGCTTCCTACTCATGGGGGTCCAAGGTAGGCCCTCTCACACCTCAAACCCGGACCAACCACTAACGCAACAAGAAGAGCAGGACTCCGCAAGGCTGCGACGCTGAACGGCAGCTTTCGTCCCCAGAGGCATTACTTGTCGGGATGGGAACGCAAGCAGTCCCGATGGAAACACGAAGTCAAGCAGGAGAGACGAGCAGCGCAGAATGAGCGCAAGACGGGCGCCAAGAGCAGATCAGGACGTTGGGACCGTCCCAAGCCGAAGAAGGAGTCCCAAAAGCGAAGCAACAACACCAACACGGAGACGCAAACCGAAGGCAGCCAAGCAGACCTCCCAGGGCAGGGGGGAACCTGCGGCGGTGAAGTAACGAAGCTCGTCCGAGTGTCCGATGAAACCCCTTGTCAATACCACCCAACGACTGCGACGCGCGTGCGAAATGTCGGACGCTAGCGTCTGTCAAGAGCATGCGTGACTCAGCCGTGTTTTAAAGGTGAGATGAGAGGACCATACCACTAACGCAACAAGAAGACGATTTGAATCCCCCTTGCTGTGACGGAAGCTTGGAAAGAAGCAGGGATCCACGTAATGCAAGCTGTAGTGAGGCAATGTGGGACAAAATTGTAGAGCTTTTCTGCCGTGGTTCTGCTGGAGAAGTCATCGCATAGCCCTACTAGTGTGGAACAGTCCGTTCGCATCAGACCAACCACTGGCCGGACGTTCGTGATGAAACTAAAGGCTACACGATGCTGGAACGAGATCACCTGCTGCTCGCGTTATCCATTGGAACACGCCTGGCTGATGGAAAAGTTTGCTAACCTCCCACGTTTAAAGGAACAACGGAAACAGAACGCTGTTTCGATAACACATGGGCGGCGGTTGTTTCTGCACCTTTCTCTGCCAGGACTTGCTCCTGGAGCGCTAACAGAGTTTCTTTGGGCACTGCTAGGGCCATCTGTACAGCGTCGCATATAGGTCGGGCAGTTGCGCTGTCGGGACGCTCTCTCAGCAACCTCTTGCGTAGAGGCGGGTACACGATGCTTGGCGCATATTTGGTTGTGTAGCCGTACAGCTTCTCCAAACGTGGAGCAATGTAAAGCTGGTCGTCGAACAGAGGTAGAGGAACTATCGGTTTCGCACGCGCGAGTGCCTCGTGTACTGAGTTGGCACCGCAGTGCGACACGAAACAGTGCACCTTGGGGTGCCCCAAGAGTGCCCACTGTGGTAGTATTCGCTGGCCCCGAAGTCGGCCATTATTCGCAGCTTCCACTAGCTCAGGACAGTCAGGGACACATGGTGTTGCGACCAGTACGCGAGGTGAAGCTGCCAAGCAGCCCTTCAGAAGCATCGTTTCCGCCCAGGCCGATACTGCGCGCAGTACGCTGGTACTGCCAAGCATAACCAGTGTCACCGGCATCGAACTCGCATCCAACCACGCCTCTAGAGCCGCGTCGTGGATTCCTACAGCATCATCACTACCCGGAAGTGGCAAGAATGCGCCGACACACGCCCGTCCCGGTGGTGGTGGTACGTCACCGCGCAGGCACGTTGCCATTGCGAACACCACATCTTGGTCTTGCGGCCACAGATCGGCATCCTCCTGCAAGTTCCGCACACGACACTGTTTGTCGAATCCCCACACCGGCAAACCAGTAGCCGCTGTGAACGGGTCCAAGTACGATGGCATCAACACCTGCACGGGCACCCCTCGATCCACCGCAGCCTTTGCAGCCCACTTAGCCCAGACACCTTCAGTCACCACTGCCGTCACATCCTCGTCTTCCAGGCGCAGCTTGAACGCATCCAGATCAGCTTGCTTCCAACACTGCTGAAACGGATCCGCTGAGACTACCGGCGAATTTGACTTCACCAAGTACTCTCGGCCATCCGAGTATGTGTCGCCGTTGGTAGACCCACACTTGTACGCAGCGACGGTGCGCTGGAAGTCGACGCCGTCGCTTTGCAGATAATGTACGCTGGCGAAGCTGGTGAAGTTTTGAGGCAGCCAAGGCTCACTCAGGGCGTTTGTCCATAGTTCGCATTTTGCGCCCATCAGGTGCAAATGTTGCATCAGCGGTAGAGACGGCGAGAAGTGGCCGCGGTCGCAATGGAACACTAGGAGCACCGTGGGGCCGCTTCGCGCCATGTTTCAGTTGCGGCCGACCGCGCGCTGTGCTTGGTTTAGCGAAATGCTTCAAACTAGGGGTGGCAATCTACGCGGGGAAGGTGCCTTTTGGGCCCAGTTGGATAACAATGGTAATTCCATTGCTAATACGTGTCCGAAGAACCCAACTCGATTCAACTCCGTGGCCTTAAAACCGCGGGGTCGAGGTGGATCAGCGGTGTGTGGATGAAACAGGTGTCTAGGTCGGACCTTTGGGGTGGAGCGAAAGGCGCTGACCAGCTTTGCCTGTGGGTAGGCTTCCTTTCCTCGCACTGCACTCAGCCCCCCAGGGTGTTCCTGCACTCCACGTCCCGGGGGGCAATTGGACAACCTTAACCGAGGTTGGCAGTCTGGTGTCGTACGATACCTCTTGCTGTCCTTCGTTTGGTGGTTCTGCTATCAATCCATTCACTCTTTCCCTTCATTCCGTTCGCTGATTTTTCCCCTGATGGTATGACGACGCTGAGGGCGGAGGCGGGCGACAATCCTGTTTGCCAGGGCTCGGTATGATGCGGGGGTTGGTTGATACAGAATTGTGGCCGGATGGATTTATTTTGGTGATGCACCCTTCGTTTTTTAGTTGTGCGTGCTATGGGGTGCCGCTGGGGGTGTTGGTCGCTTGTTGTTGTCGCCTCTCCGGCGGCTTAAAATCATTGCTGCTGGTGTGCTGCTGAAAGCATGAACGCATGCTTGCCGAGCTGATAAAATGAGCACGATAGCTGGCTTCCTTGCAGCTGGGTTGGTACCTAGGCTGCCATTGTTATGACGCGTAGACAGGGGGCCAAAATCCCCGAGTTTGCCCTGCAGGGTTCTGCGTCTTTTCTTTCCATCGCGCCTTCGGTTGTGTGTACTTTGTTTGCCCTCCGTAGGCTCAGCAAGATTGGTGCGTCGTGGTTTTGCCCCCTGGATGCTTTGCTCGGGATCACAACCCCAAGGTAGGCTCATCACAGTGTGCGGCATCGCTGGCTCAGGGCAGGAAGTTCGAGGGCAAGAACGCGAGTGAAAGTTCGGATGGAAGACTAGAGCCGATGTGTTGAGTGCGTTTTGGCTGTCCCTGGGGTTCGATCGTTGACGGATCGTGTAACAATCCGGAGTTCGAGTACAGGGTGGGCAAAGGAAACGGGGGGAGCAAGGAGACGATGGGATAATGACTGGTCTTCACCGCCCCCTTCGAGAAAACAAGGAACGTTCGTGATGTTCCCCCCCCCCCCCCCCCCCGGGTCCGCTTCGTTTACTTTTGGAATCGGTTCGTTTCTAGTTTTGGAATCGGTTCGTTTCTAGTTTTGGAATCGGTTCGTTTACTTTTGGAAACTTCGTTTCTAGTTTTGGAATCGGTTCGTTTCTGGGCTCTTTTTGGGCTGATTTAGCTTGGGGAGTGCTTCGTTTACTTTTGGAACGTTCGAAACTAGTTTTGGAAGGTTCGTTTCTAGTTTTGGGTGGCTCGTTTACTTTTGGAACCGGTTCGTTTACTTTTGGAACCGGTTCGTTTCTAGTTTTGGAATCGGTTCGTTTACTTTTGGAATCGCTTCGTTTACTTTTGGAATCGGTTCGTTTACTTTTGGAATCGGTTCGTTTACTTTTGGAAACTTCGTTTCTAGTTTTGGAATCGGTTCGTTTACTTTTGGAATCGGTTCGTTTACTTTTGGAATCGGTTCGTTTACTTTTGGAATCGGTTCGTTCACTTTTGGCTGTTTTTGCAGGAGTTACCACAGTTTTCCACAATTTCCATACTTTTCAGATTTTGGCCATATTTGCCAGATTTTGGCCATTTTTTGCCAAATTTTCCAGATTTTGGCCATTTTTGCCAAATGTTCCAGATTTTGGCCATTTTTGCCGGATTTTGGCCATCTTGGCCAAATTTTCCAGATTTTGGCCATTTTTGCCGGATTTTGGCCATTTTGGCCAAATTTTCCAGATTTTGGCCATTTTGGCCATTTTGGCCAAATTTTCCAGATTTTGGCCATTTTTGCCGGATTTTGGCCATTTTGGCCAAATTTTCCAGATTTTGGCCATTTTGGCCAAATTTTCCAAATGGCCATATTTGCCAGATTTTGGCCATTTTGGCCAAATTTTCCAAATGGCCATGTTTGCCAGATTTTGGCCATTTTTGCCGGATTTTGGCCATTTTGGCCAAATTTTCCAGATTTTGGCCATTTTGGCCAAGTTTTCCAAATTTTGGCCATTTTGCCAAATTTTCCAAATTTTGGCCATTTTTGCCATTTTTCCGATTCTGGCCATTTTTGGCAGATTTTTTTTTTTGGCCATTTTTTGCCAAATCCATTACTGCTATGTTTTTCCAAATTTTCACACACACACAGAGCTAGCCGATGTCTTGTCAAATGAGTGTCACTATGCCAACCCTTCGCTTGGTTGGACTCCCGTTTTGTCGTGAACCCGTCGGTTGTATCTGCTGCTGTTACTGACATTCGTAAATTGAAAAGGAATCGGAATCTTCGCTCTTCCGTTTTGTGCCGAGGAAGGGCACGAGTAGCTGGGAAGAGTCGGCTGGATTCATATCGTTCGAATAAAACAAAACTACGCGGTTCTTTCCATTTTACCTGAGTTTTTCCAATGAATGACTATCGGCCCTTCCTTTCGAACTTCGAACCGAACCATATTTACTTTGTGTGCGACATAACCCATGACCTGTCTCTAACTTGCGTCGTGATATAGTCGATTGTTGAAAGATGAATGCCTAGTGGAACTCATTCAGCTTGTACTAATTGCATATTCCTTGTTTCGATCCGGTACGAAGCCTTTAAGCATGAAAACGAAATCTAGTCTCACCCCAAAAAGGAAACAAGATGTCCACTTCTTCAATGGAGGCTTTGCTTCGGCTCGTGGAGTTGAAGCAGGCGGGTTACGTGAGCGAGTCTGAATTTCAGATCATGAAATCGGACATAATGACAAATGCTGCGCGCAACAACGCCGGCCTGCCAGCCGCACTCGGACCGCCCCCTGTCTTCGAAACGCCACCGCCCATGCCTGATCCGGTCGTTCCACCACCTCCACCTGCACCATCGCCAGTCACCCCCGCGCCTGTTGTCACACCACAACCATCACCAATCACACCAGCGCCTGTCATCCCACCATCACCAGTCACCCCTGCGCCTGTCCCACAGACACCAGCGCCCATGCCAAGCACCCAGGCACAGGAAGGGAGTGCCACAGAGACTGGCCCAAGCAGAGATGACACACCACGACGCACCCACCTTGCCAGACCGGCACCCTTCACCTCCCTCGCAGCAGCCGGGGCCAACCCCCTTAAAAACCCCGGCTGGCCTCTCAAAAAAAAGTCTAAAAAAAAATTGTGTTTCCGACTGAGCCGAACGTCGCCGGAAACACAAAAAAAAGGGGGAAAACGCCACCCAGGGTCACAAGGCCTGGGCGCATGCTGCAAGGCCGTTGCGAGCTGTTGAGTGACCCTGGGTCGGAGGAATATTTCTGATGGATGCTAGCTGGTTGTGTACTGGATCGAAACAAGCATTGTAGCTATTTTAGACTATTAACACTGCATTCTTATAACTAACTAAATTCTTTCTATCCTAGCGGCTATTAGCATACACGATAACCGGATGACATAAAATTGTCCGCAAATACACACAGCAGATCAAAGAAAGGGGGGCAAAGGTGGAAAATGCAGATCAAACGGGAGTAGAATGTGCACACGCTTATCCGACTCTTGACTTACTATGCCGTGTTCTGAAAGCTGTCGAGGGGCCCCTCCATAGGTTCTCGCATGATTCGTTCGCCTTTGTAACACTATCCGTTTGTAGTACGCTTCGCAATTGTGTTCTTGCACTCTAGCCGAATGGCGGGTGGCGGATTTCCGCGCTCGGGCGCAAGACACGATTATGCTGCTTTTGCAGTGCAAGCCGAACCCGGTTCGCGACTTCGGTTGCGGTAAAGTGTTACGAAGTCTTCGGCTTTCAGATCCGGATACGCGTATGCAACAGATAGTTAGAGGTCACTTGAAGGATACCCGTGTGCAGCGTTCGAAAGAGTTTGCGTATCTGGCGTCTTTTTTTTGGGGGGAACTCTTTCGACCCTCTTCGCAGGTTCGTTTCTAGTTTTGGAAGGTTCGAAACTAGTTTTGGAAGGTTCGTTTCTAGTTTTGGAAAGGTTCGTTTCTGGTGGTCGCAGTCGATTTTTGACACGATTCCCTTGGAATTTCGGCCGATCTCGTTTTAGTTTTGGAAGAGGTTCGTTTCTAGTTTTGGAATCGGTTCGTTTCTAGTTTTGGAAGTGGTTCGTAACTTTTCGAAAAAGTAAACGAACCACTTCCAAAAGTAAACGAAGCGATTCCAAAAGTAAACGAACCGATTCCAAAAGTAAACGAACCGATTCCAAAACTAGAAACGAAGTTTCCAAAAGTAAACGAACCGATTCCAAAAGTAAACGAACCGATTCCAAAAGTAAACGAACCGATTCCAAAAGTAAACGAACCGATTCCAAAACTAGAAACGAAGTTTCCAAAAGTAAACGAACCGATTCCAAAACTAGAAACGAACCTTCCAAAAGTAAACGAACCCCACCCCCCCCCCCCCCGCGGGGACAAGTCGCCAAATTCTTCTAAGTGTAAACTCGAAAGTGAACGTTGGCAGCGTAACTAGCAAGGGAGACGATACACTCGCTCTGATCATCAGGTTCATCGGATTTGCGAACCGCTCTGTGTGACATGCCACGCCATGGGTCTTGTTGGATCCGCAACATCCATCGGGCGCGGTCAGTTTTTGTGTCTAATAAATGCAATGCTTTTCGTTGACCGCACTACCCTGGACGTGGTTTCAGGTGGCAAATTTGGCAAATGAGCATGATCAGAAGGTCCTACTGGCGGTTCAGTTTCCTCACACATTGCAAGTGGCTAAAACAAAGGCAGATCGGTGGCAGCGTACTATCCTCACTTCCGTTAGATGCTTAGATGGACAAAACAGGTTTGAAGGAAGTGCGCACAAACAAAGTATATGAGTGAGTGAATGTGATCGTCGGGCCATTCCTGCCAATACATCGTGGAATGGGGCCAGCAGCAGAACGCGAGCGCGCCGTGGGCAGCTCCTTCACCGGCGGCGGTCCTTAGTGGTGGTGTCACCCGGTTGCTTTTCTTCGGGGTCTTCGCATCGAAATATCAAGCCAAGCATAAAAACACGCCTCGTCCTCCTCGCAGACGTAGTCGTTCTGCAGTTTCGGCTGCTCTTCCCTCTTAAAGACGTACAAGTACTGCGCAATAATCCGAAGAACGTCGGGGGTGAGGCAGTCGATTTTGAGGACCGGGGTGCTCGATGGGCGGCAGGCTCGGTTGAAGCGGTGCACGAGGATCGGCCGCAAGAACTTGGCTCGCTCGTCCCACGTCTTCTCTTTGACGTGCAGCGCCGCGAAGGGCCGCAGGAAGTCCCGCGTGGCACGGCCGCGGTTCCAGCAGACTTCCAAGGTCGTTTTCCGGTTGAGCTGCAGGAAGATAGGCAGCGCCTCGAGCCCGCCTCTCGCGATGAATGAGTACGAGAAGTACCCGTGGCGTTCGGACCGGGCGAAGTTGGCGGCCAGCCAGGAAACGGGGGATCCCCACGGGAGGAACAGCTTTCGGAGCACGTCGTACGGGTCGTGCTTGCTGCGCGCCGGCCACTGCTTGAAGGCCGGGATCAGCGACGCGTCCGATATCGACACCCTGCGGAGGACGTGCGCTACCACCGGGATGTTCCCCGCCCAGATCGCTTCGTGGAGGGCGCTGCCTCGGTCGCCGATCGCATACGTCGGCCATGTCAAGCGGCTGTGGTCGACCATCGCCTGACAGACCTCCGGTGTGCCGCCGTTCTCGATGCAGTGCAGCACGGGGGAGGTTTTCCCGCCCGGCACCACCGTGGTGGCTCCCTCGGCCAGCAGGGCCTTGACCATGTCGACCGCGTTCGTCGGGGCGAGGCTCGCCGCCATCAGCGGCGTCGTCGCCGGCCACCCGCAGTCCTCCTTCGCCGCCGCGCGCACCCGCGCCACGTTGCCGGCGGCGATCGCCGCGAACAGCTCCTTCCTAACAGCGGCCGTGGCTGCCCTGCCGTTTTGTTGGGAGACAACCATGCCGGGGGGTCGTTGTCATGGGTGCTGGTTTTGAGGGATAAGGAAAGGTAAGGAATATTTTTACGGCGGTCTCCGCTGGTCCGGTAGCGTGTGCTACCGCCAACTTTTTTCACACTCGTTCTCTTCTCTACTCACTAGTGTACGTACTCTCTCACTCTTTTTCTCACTTTGGCTAAAAAAGACTCCTGCGACCGACACCGCGAACACATTCGCAATGCCAGGGGGAGAGAAAATTTGCTAAATGTTACACGGACAGAACACTCTTTGGCATGCTTGATGCTTGCGCCAAGTCTTCTTCGCGGGAATGCAGAGTTTTGTTTTGCTTTATTCGTTGTTCTTATTTTCGTTGTAGACAACTTCTTTCGTTACCAGGACTTGTTGTGTGGGGGCTGGATAGGAGCTGACCTCGCCCTAGCGGTTCCCCGGGTTACCAGCAGTCACTCAGCATTCCCTTGCGCTGGTGATGTCAGTTCCAAGGTTCGGGATGGAAGACGAGAGCCGATGCGTTGAGTGCGTTTCGAGTGAGGTTCGGCCGTTGGATCGGGTATCAATCCGAAGTTCGAGTTCAGGGTGCAAGGCAAATGGGATAATTAATGGTCTTCACCGCCCCCTAAAAACGAACGTTCGTGATTGTTTTTCCCAAGTCGCCCCACTCTTCAAAGTGTAAACTCGAAAGAGAACGTTGGCAGCGGTTCTGGAAGTATGCAACAAGGCCCATGGCGCAGCATGTCCCACGGAATCCGCAGTATGCTTTTGCTTGAAATTGTGCAAATTGTGCGAAGGCCGACACCCCCCTACCAAGGAAGAAGCTCCATCAATTCGTCGTAGTCGGAATCATCATATCGCTGCCGGTGGCTAGGGAGCTGCCCACGGAGCGCTCGCAGGTTCGCTCGCTCCCTCGCGCTTTCCCGCCGGCCCCAGTCCATGATGTATTCAAGGGAGACGATACACTCGCTCGCTCCCCAGTCGTCGTCGTCGTCGTCGCAGACGTGGATGCTCTGCGGTTCCGGCTCCTCCTTGCCGAAGATGTACAAGTACTGCGCGATGATCCGCAGAACGTCGGGGGTGAGGCTGTCGATTTTGAGGACCGGGGTGCTCGATGGGCGGCAGGCTCGGTTGAAGCGGTGCACGAGGATCGGCCGCAAGAACTTGGCCCGCTCGGTCCACGTCTTCTCTTTGACGTGCAGCGCCGCGAAGGGCCGCAGAAAGTCCCGCGTGGCACCGCCGCCGTTCCAGCAGGCTTCCCAGGTCTTCTTCTCGTCGAGCTTCTCGAAGATTTCGAGCGCCTCGGGCCCGCCCCCCGCGATGAACGAGTACGAGAAGTACCCGTGGCGTTCGGACCGGGCGAAGCTGGCGGCCAGCCAGGACTCGGAGGATCCCCACGGGAGGAACAGCTTTCGGAGCACGTCGTACGGGTTGTGCTTGCTGCGCGCCGGCCACTGGTTGAAGGCCGGGATCAGCGACGCGTTCGCTATCGACACCCTGCGGAGGACGTGCGCTACCACCGGGATGTTCCCCGCCCAGACGGCTTCGTGGAGGGCGCTGCCTCGTCCGCCGACTGCGGACAGCGGCCACACCAGCTGCTTGTTGCCATTGTAGCCGCTGTGGTCTACCATCGCCTGGCAGACCTCCGGCGTCCCGCCGTTCTCGATGCAGTACAGCAGGACCGAGCTCCCGCCCGGCACCGTCGTACGGGCTCCCTCGGCCAGCAGGGCCTTGACCATACCAACTGTGTTTATCGAAGCGAGGCACGCCGCCATCAGCGGCGTCGTGGCCGGCCGCCCGCGGTCCTCCTTCGCCGCCGCGCGCACCCGCGCCACGTCGCCGGCGGCGATCGCCGCGAACAGCTCTTTCTTCGCAGCGGCCGTGGCTGCCCTGCCGTTTGTTGGGAGACAACCATGACGGGGGGGAAACTCTTAGTTTAATGTTTTAGGCAGGACACTGCCTCTCATGCATGTTTGATGCTAGCATCAAGTCTTCTTCGCGGGAACGCAGATGTTTGTTTTCTTTTCGTCGTGTCGACAACTTCTTTCTACGCCAAGGTGATTTCGGACTTGTGGTGTGGGGGCTGGATGGGAGCTGACCTCGCCCCGACCCGAACCTCAGCACGATCAGTTTCGGGGGGATTTGCCAGCTTCGTGCTGAGGTTCGGGTTCTCGCAGGTTGTATGGAGCCCGGAAACCCGCAAACCCGGGCGGGGGGGTTTGCGGGTTTAAGACGGGTTCTTATTTTCTCCCTCGGCAGTTGCAGACAACACGGAGAGCGGAAGTTCCCATTGCGGGGGCGCTGCGGCGCGTCTCCCAGGAACGCGGTGCGGGACACTTGCACATCTGTGACGCGCCAGCCTGCGGCTGGCGAGAAAGCAGCCCGTCCAGCGGGTCGTCCATGTGGTGCTTCAACACATCTCACTTCGGTAAAACTCTCGGGTCACGAGGGGGGGTGCACACCTTTTGCTTTTGGCATCTGTGCTCGGCTCGGACAGCGGGCGCTTGGCGGCTGGCATGTTCTGAGAGTGTACGATTCTTTTGCGGGGCTCGCGTGGAGTGCTTTCACGCGCTTGGCGGCCTAAAGGGCGTCGTGTGGGAGGGGGAACGTTGTAATCAGTTCTGGTGTTGGAGAGTGAGGGCGGGAAGTTTTGCAGTCGTCTCCGTCGGTCAGGTAGTGCGTACTACATCCGGAACTCTACTCTACTTGTACGTGCTCTCCGTAATTTTACACTCGTTGTGCTCCCTACTCTTTCATCACTTTACTCACTTTGACAAGCCAAAAGAGACTCCTGCGACCACACCACGTGGGAGGCCGCTGGGGCAAGGCAGATTCTAGCGCTATTTGTGGACCATTCTGTGTGTAAGGTGAACGGGTCAAAATCCCCGGGAAAAACTGCGGGCCTTTACGAAGTGTGGACTCTAGGTCATTTCGGCACTTCACGGCTGGCATGTTCTGCGAGCGTACAATTGTTTTTCGCTGACTTTCCCTGGACCACCCCGGGAGCCACGGGGTTGCTGCAGTGAAAATGGCCCGAGCCAAGCCCGAGGGCCGGACCGATGATGTCACATCCCCGGTTCCCCGAGAGACGGCACTTCTCCTGTCCGGCTGTTGCACAGCGCGAAACCCAAGCCAGCAAACGAAAAGGGCTCCACGGAAAGGTGACTCTGCGGGGCAGAGCTGGAGGATATACACAGTTCTACACAGCGTCGCACGACAGGGAAAACAGCCGACGACTTCAGAAACGCGGCAAGGCGGGGCTGGGCGAGACGGATGAACGCAACGTTGGCCGTTTGGCTGAGCACGGGCTCCAAGCTTCTAAGGAGCAAGAACCAGAACGTTAGCACATACGCCAGGTACAGCGGATGACTTGAGGGGTAAGACATCATCAGGGGTAAAACCCCGGCACGCTAACTCGGATCTGGAACCGAGCCCATGGGTGTGAAACGGTCTTGACTTTGGCTGACTAGTTAAATTGGGTTGAGAAACTCTGGCTGACTAGCTAGATGGGTTCCATTGGTTCCTTTAGAAACGCTGACGCACTCCGCGGTAGAATAGTTTCAGCTTTCAGGTCAGAACCGCGCGGGTGCACTATAGAGTCGCTCAGCATACGTCAGTAAACATTTTGGAACTTTGGCACACGTTTTACGTAGCTAGCCACGTTGGTCCATTGACTCGCTTTAAATCAAGAAGACCTGGTATGCGCCCTTGTGCACAAGCGGGTTTGTTTGCCTGGGGGAACGTGCTAACATAATTTCCCAAGCTTCCGGAGGGGTCTTCTCGTTAAGCATCAGACTTTTTCGCATGACATTTGTTAGCAGAAACTCAAAGTCTACAAGAACTACTACAACGTGCCTACCTTACCATGTCATTACGACACGTTTCAGGTCAGAAACTCTTGGTATAGTCTGTTGCCGTGGTTAGGTTCGTTCAGGTACAGGTTGACGGCCGTGCGCGCTCGACCTTGCGACGAGGGAGGCGAGGCCGCTCCATAGCTTGGCAGGTCGTACTGCGGGACAACGTTGAAGGCAGGCTCGGGATTACGGGATACGTCCCTCACTGCGGCGTTGTAGGAGCTGGAGCTCGGCGAAGCGGAGTGCAACTGTCTTAGCACAGCCGTGTTCTCCCTGATTGCCTGTGCTGTGGACTCGGCGGTCGATGTGCCCTGCTTCGCTATTCGCAGCATAGCCTCGGACTGCTTGAGGGAGTGTCGAAGCTCCTCTATCTGCATCTGCATGTCAATCCTGTCCTGCACCCGGGCTTCGCGTTCCTTTTGCAGCTCGTCGTGCGCCCTCCCTAACTCATACCTCGAGACTTCCTGGAGCCGCATCGACGCCTCTTCGCTCTGGCCCTTCGCGTTCATTTCATCCGTAAGGAACGCTGGCCGACAGTGGACCTGTTTTGAGGCGGTGTGATTTGCCGGAAGCTGTTCCAGAAATGTTAGTGTACTGTCGAAAAATTGGTATGGCGCTTTCTTTTGTTTTTTTCTGTGCACTAGCGGTCAACTCACCTGCGTTGGTAAGTTTCAGTAGTTCTGTAGTACGCCGCCAACTACTAATGTTTAGCGTTATTTTAGTACCAACAACGCTTGTTTGCGCTTGGACCGGTACGCGTTCAGGTTAAACCGCTGCCAACGTTCCCTTATTAGCTGTGACAAGCTCTCGCAAAAAAATACTCGAGGGACTGCCTTGTGCTCATTTCGAAGGAGGCTAGAGGGGGAGAAAACAACACTGGATGGCTCGCCTCGGCCTTTCCCTGCCACCAGCTCACAAGGGTGTTGTCCTGGCGGCTGGCTGAGCAGCTGGCTGGGCGACTGGCTGGGCGACTGGCTGGGCGACTGGCTGGGCGACTGGCTGGGCGACTGGCTGGGCGACTGGCTGGGCGACTGGTGGCTGGGCGACTGGCTGGGCAGCTGGCTGGGCGACTGTGGCTGGGCGACTGGCTGGGCAGCTGGCTGGCAGCTGGCTGGGCAGCTGGCTGGGCAGCTGGCTGGGCAGCTGGCTGGGCAGCTGGCTGGGCAGCTGGCTGGGCAGCTGGCTGGGCAGCTGGCTGGGCAGCTGGCTGGGCAGCTGGCTGGGCAGCTGGCTGGGCAGCTGGCTGGGCAGCTGGCTGGGCAGCTGGCTGGGCAGCTGGCTGGGCGACTGGCTGGGCAGCTGGCTGGGCAGCTGGCTGGGCGACTGGCTGGGCAGCTGGCTGGGCAGCTGGCTGGGCAGCTGGCTGGGCAGCTGGCTGGGCAGCTGGCTGGGCAGCTGGCTGGGCAGCTGGCTGGGCAGCTGGCTGGGCAGCTGGCTGGGCAGCTGGCTGGGCAGCTGGCTGGGCAGCTGGCTGGGCAGCTGGCTGGGCAGCTGGCTGGGCAGCTGGCTGGGCAGCTGGCTGGGCAGCTGGCTGGGCAGCTGGCTGGGCAGCTGGCTGGGCAGCTGGCTGGGCAGCTGGCTGGGCAGCTGGCTGGGCGACTGGCTGGGCAGCTGGCTGGGCAGCTGGCTGGGCAGCTGGCTGGGCAGCTGGCTGGGCAGCTGGCTGGGCAGCTGGCTGGGCGAGCTGGCTGGGCAGCTGGCTGGGCAGCTGGCTGGGCAGCTGGCTGGGCAGCTGGCTGGGCAGCTGGCTGGGCGACTGGCTGGGCAGCTGGCTGGGCAGCTGGCTGGGCAGCTGGCTGGGCAGCTGGCTGGGCAGCTGGCTGGGCAGCTGGCTGGGCAGCTGGCTGGGCGACTGGCTGGGCGACTGGCTGGGCGACTGGCTCCGTTTTGCATCACAGCCGCGCCAAAACGACGGGCCACCGGCGTTGCTGACGTGGTCACCATATTTCAAAACAGCCGCGGCAATCCCGCCATGCACTGCTCGTAAGCGCCCAGTGCTATCTGGGAGAGGACTGGTGCAGCTTCTGCTGCCATCTTTCCTTGTTTCAGCATAACTTTGTTCACGATCATCCTGAACGTACATATGTGCAGATTTGTTCCTTCCCTGGTTCATCCATTTAACCAGAAACCACAAAAGGCTCTCAACTTTTCCCTAGTTATTTGGTCGAAATCCAAGCATAAAAGTTCGGCCCCCTCCTTAGCGGTCTCGAGGCCCTTCGAGGGTGCATTTGAAGCTTGTGTGATATTTTCTTTTTTATTTTTGCAACTGAGCCAGGGTATTAGTTTGAAGGCTTCCGGGGTTTGCAGATTTCGACTGTTACTATGGGGTGGTTTTGGGCGGTGTTTCGGTGCCGTTTTCGCCGATGTACGGCATCTTGGGGCCGACATATCTCCACAACTTCGTTCGGCAAAAGAGGGGTCGTCTTGGGTCCTTTATGGGTCACCCCGTCAGTTTGGCGACACATTTTGCGGGCGTTTTTCAACCAGTCTGGATCAAGCTTTCAAGGTTTTTTCCGAAAGCTTCTGGGTTCCCTGTGGGGTTGGGTGCCGTAATATTATTGACGCGATGTATTATGGGGACGCGCTCCAAAAACAGTCAAAATCGTAAACAGTCAGGCAGCTGAAGGGGTGGACCTATTTTCCTATGATAATAGGTCCACGGTTTTGGTGTATCTGCTACTGCACCGCCGTGCTTACAACAACATTTTTAGCGTTATTTTTAGCAACATCGCGCCGAAGGCGCGACGGAAAATTTGGGCAAAAATAATTCCGCCCCCCCTTTATCATGTGTGGACCACTCTTAGCTCGTGTGGGTTACTCAACTGCCAAACAGGACCTTGGCCCGGTAATGAAGCACAGTGGTAGCTGCAACCTGCCGACCCGAAGCTGAATACAATTGAACGGCAGCGGCTGGGTCTCAGCAGCCGAGGCTCAGCAGCCTTCCAGCATCTTCAGCACTGCTTCAAACACCACACCCCCCGCCTCTAACATTTGTTTTTTTTCCCCCGGCCAAGTCCGGTTTGCAGATTTAGACCGACGGTCTAAATCTGCAACGGAAACTAATCCCCTGAACTGAGCTCTTCGCATTTGAGCGTTTTCCGTCTGGCATACACACGCCTCAGGACAGGATGTCTGTCGAGCGTCGAGCCTGTCCTGAGCTTCTGGATTGGTTAGGGCCTTTCGCCCACCCCCCGGCCACCCGACCAGCATTTTAGCTAAAGGTGCCCAAATACCACCGCTGGCTCGGTAAGTCTTCTGAGGGTTGTTCTAAAATACGTGGTACATCAGTCATTCCCAGAGAAGCAAGAGGAAGAGTACCGGGAGTTTCTGTGCACAGTTTTCGTCTCCGATCGCACTAACTGCGCCGGCTCTTTTTGTTTGGACGGTCGTCGCTTGCAGAATTGAAAGTAAGATACGCTCACCTTCGAATCCTGCATGATAATACGATGTCCAGCTTGTGGAACGCCCCACCTTCTGTGCCGTCTTGAAGAGTACCCGTTTATTTTGCTGCCGGCTGGTATCAGGCGCACTACCATCCCACCACCAAGATGCGATAATGCGTTGTATTCCTTGTACGGCCGAGGTTTTGCGGCTGTCAGCAGGCTCCTGAAGAATTCTCTGCAACTGCATCCGAATTCTTCAATCGCAAAACGTTGCATGTTCTCCTTGTCATTGTATTCCATGTCAACGAGCTGTGTTGCAAAACCATGCGGCAAAAAATCAGCTGGCAGTGTCGGAACCTCGATAAAGAATGCGTGTGGCATTGTTCTCACCGCAGTCGTTGGCGGCACTTTGCCCGAATTTGCTCAGATGGGTTCTGCTCCGCCGAAAGGCACGCTGTGTAGCATCCGAAGCAGATACTTCTGGGGGGTGCATAGACAGGAGCGTTCACAACAAGCATCCAATTCGGACAGCTTGAAGACGCCTGTCCAAGTAGTCGTTGCTGGAACCTTGCACCTTGCCGTCGTAGTTGTTGCTGCAGTCGTAGTCGTGTGCACTTCCTCCGCGTGGCACCACACTCCTGGAGGCACTTCAAACAGATGAATCCTCTTGTATCAGTCTCTTCTTCACTTCGGGCTGAGGAAACGAAGCAACCTTTCTCCAGGTTTTCGCACCGCAGATTTTGCAGCATCCCTGTTCTTCAGTACCTGCCATCCCAGTTCTGAAGTGCGCTCAATCTGCCTGGTGAAGTGCAAAAGGAGGGACAACCTTTTTGGGATCCGAGGTGGTATTCTGACGATTTCGTGACCGATCTTTCCATTCCGTGTCTTCTCGGGAGCAACATGCACATATCACACGTATCACACGCGCTCCCGGTATGATCTAAATATAATTATATCGGGTTGAACGCGTCCAAGGGAGGTCATCTTTTTTTTCTAAACCCTCGGGAACAGAGAGACCGGGGACACCTGCGCTCATAGCATCAAGAATTGGTCGAATTAGTGAAACCTTTGGTGACTGCGTGCGCTGCCATAGGGTGGTCATTTTTGACATAACAAAAATAAAAAGTGACACACACCCCCTGAATATAGAAGTTTGATAGAAGTTGTGTAGGCTCCTAGTGGGTAACACCAAAAGTGGGTCTTTTTTGTTGAACGCTTACGCAAGCAGGTGCTTATACAAAAAAAGTGTGACGCAAGCAGCACACCAGTGGGTCAATCGCTTGATTCTCTTCCATCTCGTAGAGAGGGACCACATCGTCAGTGTTCTCGGGACGAAAGATGCACGCGATGGATCGAACGAAGTCAAGCATGGAAGTTGTCTGCAGAAGCTCGTCATAGCGGGTGCGCGACGTCCTGGAAATTGGATCCACCATTTCAGGCGTCAGCGCCAAGGCTTCTATTTTGCTGATGGAGAACGTGCGGCGAAGGGCCAGCTCCATGTCGGCATGGAAAGTGGCACGGTCCACAAGCCCCAGTAGGCGCTTGGACGGGCGGTCCGAACCAGGCCTCGGCGCCTTCTCGGACACTTGGAAGAAGTGGATGCAGACACCGCCGGCGGAGTGCGCGCAGCTTGTGATGTACTCTACCTTGAGGGGCAGTCGCGCGGCCATGACGCACCGATGTTTTCTCTTTGCAGGGGCCGCCCCCCCCCCACGCACCCCCACCTGCAAGTTGTCGGTGTCAAAGCTCGCCGACCTGGCGGTGGTTTGATTATGGTAAATTTCCCTTATATCCCACCCCAAACAAATTTGTGCCCTTATATCCCACTTCAAACAAATTTTGTGCCCTTATATCCCACTTCGAACAAATTTTGTGCCCTTATATCCCAATCTGGGATATAAGGGCACAAAATTTGTTGAAGTGGGATATAAGGGCACAAAATTTTGTTTGGTCGTGTAAAAAGTCTTTTGAGGGAACCGAACCGGACACCTGTGGTGCCGGTGGCGTGCGTGCTTTGACTCGGCCACAACGTCCAAAAATTCGAGGGCAAAATTTTCGACCAAATTTTGCCCCAACATTTTGCCCAACTAGATTTTGACCAAAAATCTGGACCCAAAAAATTCGACCAAAAATCTCGACCAAAAATTTCGATGCCAAAAAATTGGACCAAAAATTTGGACCCAAAATTTCGACCAAAGATTTCGACCAAAAATTTTGGACCCAAAATTTCGACCCCAAAAATTGGACCCCAAAAATTTCGACCAAAAATTTGGACCCAAAATTTCGACCAAAAATTTTGGACCCAAAAATTCGACCAAAAATTTTGGACCCAAAATTTCGACCCCAAAAATTGGACCCCAAAAATTTTGACCAAAAATTTGGACCCAAAATTTCGACCCCAAAATTTGGACCCCAAAATTTCGACCAAAAATTTGGACCCCAAATTTCGACCAAAATTTTGACCCAAAAATTCGACCAAAAGTTTTGGACCCAAAATTTCGACCCCAAAAATTGGACCCCAAAAATTTTGACCAAAATTTGGACCAAAAATTCGACCAAAATTTTTGGACCCAAAATTTCGACCCCAAAAATTGGACCCCAAGAATTTCGACCAAAGATTTGGACCAAAAATCTCGACCAAAATTTTCGACCCCAAAAATTTGGACCCCTAAAATTTGACCAAAATTTTTGACCCAGTCCAGCCCGTTCCATTCGTTTTTGGTGTTTCCTTGTCCGTAGGCATAAAGCTGGCTTCAGTGCCCCACCCGAGACGTCTCAAGACGTTCTGGGTGCCTCAGAGCGACTGGTTGCACCGTTTCACAACTTCAAGCTGGCCACCGCGGCCACACTCGATCCCCGATCGGGTGCCTCAACTTGGGAGGCTCAAGCAAGTACTCAAGAGAACCGCATCAGAGCCAGGTGCCTGGCTGCACCGTCTGACCGTGCGGCGTGTCACGGCGTGCCACGCTGACGTTCGGGGCTATTCGCGGTGACAGAACTGTAGTAGCTGGCCAGATGCTACAGCCGAGAGTCAGGCGAGACAACTGATCTCATCAGACTCATGATCCGTTTCTTGGCCTGACATACCAGTGACCACGGTCATTCTCCACTGTCCTTGTTGAGGCTGTGTCACACTGTGACTGTCACAGTGTCAGTCACTGAGTGACCGGACAGTGTCGCGGCAGCCGTAAACTGCACACCCACCGCACGTCTGCAGGATTCACCTCCAGATTCGGGGACCAGAACACAGGGGATCGCTATAGCTGTCCGACTCCGAGTGCCTGGAGTGGAGAGCCTGGTCCAGTTACCTCTGGACAAAGGAGCAGCAGCTGCAGCAAGGAACAGCAGCAGGACCGGGACTACTGGCTCAGTGGAGGGAAGGCGCCGCTGTCACGCGGCTGCGAGTCAGCCACTGGTTGGCTCGACCATCCGGATACCTACGGCGAAAAAAAAAAAACTTTTCGTCCAGCCGGACGCTGGACTCCTGTTGCTGTTGCTATTGCCACTGCATGCGTCCACGCTGACATTGGCAGTGACATGGAGACATCACGCCTGGCACGGCGAGCCAAAGCCGAAATCGAACCCGAACCCAGAAGTTCTGAGGAGTGATGGTGGCAGAACCGAACCCGAAACCGAACCTCAACCCGAAACCGAACCAGTGCCCGATAGCCTCGGATAGGAAACCAAACTCGGAACTGAACCCAGAGTACAAGACAGATGGCCAGAACCGCGGAGGACGGTGGGCTAACAACCCAAGGTGGCGACACAGTCGGACACTGTTGCCGACAGACGGAATCTGCAGCTCACGCAAGAATGGCTGATTCCTTCCTAAAGTCATCAACTGTCGTTGTGCCCACGCCTGCACCGCAACTGGTTGCACACACACCGGTTGCACGACGGTGGACACAGCTTCCTTCACTGCAGGCTTCACTGCGTAAGTGAAATCAGCTGTGACTGACCTTGGGTTTCAAGGTGAGTGGTCGGGGGTTCAAGCCCCTTCTCGGCAAGTTTTCCAGCATTTTCCTCGATTCAAATTTGTCAAAACAAATTTGTGCCCTTATATCCCAGTTTGGGATATAAGGGCACAAATTTGTTTTGAGTGGGATATAAGGGCATTACACCTTTGATTATCGTGCGCAGACGGCCGTCGATTAAATGAGCCGTCTGCCGCCCCACTAATAAGTAAGTGGTGAGTACTGGAGCTCTCGACGGGATATCGGTAGGTACCGCCGTGGTTGGTGCCGATGACGGTTCCGAGGTTGCTGGAGCACTCGACGGGACCGCCGTGGTTGGTGCCGATGACGGTTCCGAGGTTGCCGGAGCACTCGATGGGACATCGGTAGGCACCGCCGTGGTTGGTGCCGATGACGGTTCCGAATTACTCGTTGAGGCTTGTGTGTGGCTTCACCCTTCCTGGGAGAGATCAACCAGCTTTGTTGTCACACGCCCACCCAGCCTGGGAAAAGCTTTGAGACTTGCACGAGGCACGTCTTCGACGTAGTTCTTCTCCGTGGGACGGGGGAGGAAGTGGGCTTGGGCCCGGTTGGTTGGCTATGGCAACTCCGCCACAAAACCACCCAACTCTCACTTTCCTCATGAAGTCTATGACAGCACGCGGGAGCGCCCATTGCGAGCGCTCGTGTGGTACAGAGTCTCGGCGGTCGTGAGAGCCGAAGACGCGCGAGAGGAGCTGGACCGGAAGGATTGCAGGGTTGTCGCCTCTAGGCGCGAACCACCGGAACGCTTGCGTTCAAGAAGTGCTTTAGTACAGCGCCAATCAGTGTCGCACTTCAACGGGGCTTCGACTTCCGGGTGCTTCGACCAATCACTTATCGACTGATGCCAAAAGGAGAGGGCAACACTCACGATTCACCTACCGAATGGCGGGTGTGCGCTGTGTATCGCAAAGGCTGCGCGTTAGAGTTCGCGGTCTCAACAAAGGCAAGAGGGGAAGATGTCATTCGCCGGTACGATAGGCAAGATGTCGACTGAGCACGGATGCGCTGAGAAAGGAGATGGTGGGTGGGAGGTAGAGATGAGAGAGTACCAGCAGAGACGCTGCTTCGGAGCGAGCACGTTGCGTCGAGCGCGTTTGTTGCCTTCTAGGCACGCTGTTGACGAAACAGCGCAACCAGACGACCGCTCGATCGGGCAAGTTGCACTGCGAAATCTCATCCGCCGTCTTAGTTTCTGGACTGGACACCAATCGAATTCGACCGGTGGCCAGCAATGTGTTCGATTTGTGCAAAGTCTGCGCAGGCAACATTTTCTTGTCAGGTAGATAGGCCGGGCTCACATCCACGCAGCCCATCCGACGAACATCAACGAAAGCGTGTCAAGAGAGCTGGCCTGTGGTATTTAAGCAATGTGAAGCTGAAGGGCTCAGAACTACACGCTCTTTCTAGGGTGATCATTGCGTGCAACCCGCGCTAGGTGTAGTCGCCAGCTGCAGCGTTTGCGCAAAAAGGCAATCGCTCACCCGTGAGTGGCAGCAAGGTCGAATACTAAAAACAAAATAGACGCGGCATACAGTGCGAATCAAGTTGTTGACCTGGCCTTCGATGCTGAGATAGTCGCCATCTTCATAACCGTTAAGCTGTAGTTTTTGCTTCCTTCAGACCCCGACGATACTCAAAAACACGATGAACCCCCCCACACTATGGGAAAAAGCGAGGCGAGAGCGACCGGAGGTTTCGTTCGGCAGAAATAAACATCGAGCGCTCGCTCCCTCGCTGAGCTGTCCAGTGGCACCGCCTCCCGAAACACCAGCGAATCGTGCGCAAATTTTCTCGAGACGAGAACCAATCAGCAACCGCGCATTTCTTTTCCCAACGGCGAAGGAACTTGTCCGTCGTCAATTGTTGTGCAGGTGCTAGGTTGACAAGCGATACGCCGATTGCAGAGTTTTTCTTCGCGACTTCGGAACAGCTCGAAGGGACTGTGCATAGTATCTACGCGATTCTGAGGGACCTTCGACGAACAGCAGTGTTCCTTAAGGAAAACATCAGAAACCCCAGGCGGGGCGTCACCAGAAATCCAAAACTCGAAACCTACCACTCAGGTGCCCATAAAATGCTCCAAAACCGCGGGAAAAGTGGTCAGACGCTCGTTTAGGCTGGAATAATGGCTGCAGAATGCGAAAAACAAGGCCAAATCACCCCCAGAGGTCCCTTCCGCATAAGATCGCGCGTGAGCAGGAACCGAACGCCAACGCGTGAGTGCATACCTTTTCAGTGACTCTGAGCAAAGCAAGCTCCGCGTCTGCGTTGCCACTATCGCGGTCAGGCTCCCCAGTGACCCCCTTCGATCTCCCGGGGGATTTGCTTGCCTTCACAGAAAGAGCGTCGGCTTGCTTGTGCAGCAACTTGGAAGGGTCGAGCGAGTAGTTGTACAACGGGTCGTGGATGAACACCTCGACGATGGTGTGGAGCAGCTGTTTGTTCACTTGCAGCACGGACAACGTGGCTTCGCAGCAGGTGCGGAAGGTGCCTTCGACGCCCGAGATGCCCATGCCATCGACGACATCCCGCGTCAACCGGAAGGGCACCAATTCCGGGATGGGGAGGAATTTGCCTTTTTCGAAGGCGACTCCCAAATCTATGTGCACGACCTCGCCTGAGGACATGTCCAACAGAATATTCTGAGCATGCCGATCTCCCAGACCAGTGATGTACCCGACCATCGAACTGGCAGCGGTGGACCTGTCGGTGGATAAGAATCGGTTGCATTTGACGACCTGGTATTTTATACAACCTCTTTTTTTCCGTTGATGCCAGCATCAAACACGCGCGAGAGGCAGTATTCTGCCTGAATACTAAACTAAGATGTTTCCCCGGTTCATCCCTCCTCTTGAAAGATCGCGGCGTCGCAAGGGCTTGAAGTTAGAATGGTGGCAACGTGGGTCTGCGCTAGCCACTCAGGTAACTACATCTTCAAAACGGTTGCATTTGACGACCTGGTAGCTTGCACTCTCTTTTCCCGTTGATGCCAGCATCAAACATGCGCGAGAGGCAGTGTCCTGCCTGAACACTAAACTACGATGTTTCCTCCCCTGCCGGTTCATCCTCTCCTCTTGAAAGACCGGGCCGTGCCGCAAGGGCTTGAAGTTAGAATGGTGGCGACGCGGGTCAGCACTGGTCACTCAGGTGACTGAATGTTCGTGCGGCGCCCGTGTCGCGTATCAGGCGGGAGAAAGAATCAAGGAAAACGGGGAAGGGTTTTCCATACCGGGTGTACGCTTGGCGGCAACGGAGCCACTCCGCCGCGGCGCGGTAATTTTCGAGGAAAAAGTGGTGCAGGACGGGCGTGAAGCTGCCGCAGACTTGCGCGAAGGCCGCTTGCTTGTCGGCGTCGGACAGCTTGCGGTCCGACCCCAGCAGCTGGCGGGCTTCCTTGTACGTCATGTCGTGGGGGTGGTACCGGACGTGCGCGCCACGCACCGGGTTGGCTCGGCAGAGGAGCCATTCACCCATCGGCTGCGTGTTGTTGACCCACTCCACCACTCCAGACGTCGGCGAAAGCGGGACTACTTTGTACGTGCGAACAGTCAGCGCCTTGCGCCGGGTTTCCGAGTTTTGGCAGAGCAAGTCGTTGCAGAGTCCGAACATCTGCTCGAGGACGGCATCCTGTCGCAAATCGTCCTGCCCGCCCTTCACCAGCTGCTTGTACCACACCCCGTCGCTGCCCAGGCACTTGATGATCTTCGGCAGGTTGATGCCGCCGGCGGTCGTGAACGTCGCCGCAAACTCGCGCACCTTCGGCACCGCCGAGTAGTCGCCCGCCGTGTTCACGGGGATCGACACCGACGCAACCGCCGCGTGGCGGGCCGACTTCAGGTGGCGCAGCTTCACGTTGTCGGCCACAGCGATCTGCGCTCCGGGGACCTGCCGGGGGTTTCGGGGCTCGAGTAACGATCGGCGCGGGCGTGCCGGTAAAGGGCCGCATTCCGGAAGGTTTGTGATACAGCAGGCGCATAGGTAAAGCTCGAAATTGGGAGAGAGTGAGTGTGTGCGAGATGAGAGAGAACGCATAACGGTATTAACCCAAGTTAAAATGTGTTAAAATGTGTGGCAGTCAGGCGAGAGAGACCAGGGAGAGTGCAGGGACCATCACTCCGGAGACTTCCCTGTCTCCTCACTTCCTCCCGTACTGCCACCGGGGGTGGTTCCTTCTAGTGTCTCTACCGTTGGCGGCGTATAATTGCTAACGAACCTTCTTCGAAGGCGATGATGAGCTGAGTACAGCAAACGCACACACCTGCTCCTTCTTCGAAAGCGGGAGAAACGCGAACTCCATGTACGCGTCGACCAGACCGGCCACTTCCTGCAGGAGCGGCGCCACGCTTTTAGTCTTGGCCAGAGTGCCGAGGACGCCGCGGGCCGCCGCGACCTTGGCTGTGTCCGGCACGAACACTTCCTTGTACCGCTGCTGGTCCGGAAGGTAGTCGCCGTGCGCCAAGGCGGAGAGGTGGTAGACCACGTGGTGGGGGTGCAGGCGGCCGAGGCGCTCGAGGAGCACGGCCAGCGTCGCGCCGAAGGTCCTGTCGCCGCCCTTGCCGGCCGGCGTCGACAGCCGGGACACCAGCTGGTAGGCGAGGGGGACGAACTTGTGCACGGCCGCCAGCTTTCCGAAGAAGGTGGTCAGGTACTGGTTGAGCTCCGCGTCGGCGGCCTCTGCGAGCCAGAGCGCGACGATCCTGAAGATGCAGACCAGGTCGTGGGCGTCGCTGTGCAAGGTGGCCAGGCAGTACGACTTCACGCTCTGCAGCAGGTACTCGTGCTGGTCCTCGTCGAGCTTCTTCTGCCGGTCGGCCTCGTCGGTCGAGACGACGGCGAGGTGGTGCGACGTCCGCTCGATGATTTTCTGCTTGTCCGACGGCAGCCGCTCTCGGTTCTTCCTCAAGAAATTGTGGCACTCGTCGTACTTCTCCCGCGCCTTCGCCATCAAGTTCGCCGCCGCCGAGTTTTCCCGGGTCGACAGGTTGGTGTACAGCCGGTCGAGGTACCGAGCGAGCTCGAAGTACGCGCGGGCCCTGCTCCGCGCTTTCGCTGCGGTCGCAAGCAGCGCGGCGGGGGAGAGATAGTTCGCGATGACATTCGCGCGCATCTCGGTCTTGTCCTCGCCCAGCCAGCAACCGAGCGTGCAGAGCGCCGCGGCCAGCGGGATGGCCAGCGGGTCGTCGGCGACCGACCGCTGCCTTTTTTTCGCCGCCTTTTCGGCCGCCCCGCCGCCGGCCTCGTCGCCCTCCAGCGTCCGCACGACGCGCCGCAGGCACGACACCGCCAGCGCACGCTCCCCCCGGGACCTCAAGTACGTCGCCTCGAGAAACCCCAGGTACAACGAACCCAGCGGCGGGGGGCCCGAAGGGGGGGTGTTCGGTTCCTTGTGGAGCAGCGCGAGCGCCGCGGCGACGTTCCCCGCGCCGGCGAAGACGGATGCGGTCGATGCCACGGCGCGGGTGCGCAGGTCTCCGCGGCGCAGGGCGCCGAGGACCTGCCCGAGGAGCAGCGCCGGCATCGCGGCGGGGCCGACCCGCGAGATGCTACCCCGGGGGGTCCCCTGCTGGCCGCCGGGCGCTGCGGCCGCCGCCTCCCAGTCGACCTCAGGCGGCAGGAGGCCGAAGGCGAGAAGGGTTGCGTCAGGCACCGGCTGGTCGGAACCGGTCCGAGCCGACCACGCCGCGTCGAGGACCTCGAGGCACTTCAGCTTCGCGATCCCGCCTTCGAACGACGCGACTGACCCTGCGGCGTGCCCGAAGTCGGAGGCTACGACCCCCCACCGGGCAGCGAGGAGGCCGTGGTGAAACGCAGCCGGATTCCGCGCCTCGAAGGCCGCCCACAGGTCCTTCAGCGCCGCCGCGAACGCCTCCGCGGCGCCCGCCGACGAGCCCGTGACCCGGGGCGAGAACGCTGAGGTGCACCACGGCCCCTCCTTCTCCCCCCACGCCGCCATCGCGCCGGCGGAGCTCGCCTGGAGCCCGGAGAGCACCTGGTGCAGCCCCGCCTCCTTCAGCACCTGCGCCGCGTCGGCTGGGCTGTTCGCGCAGATCAGCGCGTTGCCCCAGTCGCCGGCCTGCTCGTAGTGCCGCAGGCGGTACGCGGGCGCTGCTCCGTCGTCGTACCCCCTCAGCAAGTCGTCGTCGACAGACGCCGACGCGATGTTGATGAGCAGCTCTTTGTACGCGGGGTCGTCTGCGACGAGCCGCAGCCCGTCGTGGTACCCTTCGTCTGGCCGTGCCCCGGCAGCGACCGCCTGCGCCTTGGTGCTGGCGGACTTCTGCTGCGCTTTCGCGACGCTGGCGGCGGCGTCCGCGTCGTGCGCCGCGGCCAGCAGCTCGCCGAGCGACACGCCGCCTCTGGCCTTCGCCTCGCGCGCCGGCGACTCGAGCGCGTCGGCGGCGCCGCGCCGGCGGCACGGGTACAGGTCCGCGTGCAGGGGAACCAACCCTTGGTAGCACGGCTTCTCGAGCGCCTCCTCCGCCAGGCGCAGCGCGCCCGCGGCGCTGCCGCACGCCAGGCTCGCCGACGCGGCGGAGACCGCGTCCAGCCGCCGCAAGAACGCGGGTTTGCGCCCGGGCGCCACAGACAGCCCGAGGACCGTCCCGTCGTGGACCCGAGGCAGTGCCGTGTGCATCTGCTTCGCGGGGCCTGAGATGGTTGGTTGTTTTTTTGTATAAGCACCTGCCTTGTAGGAAATACTTGAGGAGGCTGCAAAAGATCAAAGGAGGTAAATGTGCTGTAGCCCACACGAAACACAGGTGAATCTGGGTTCAGTGGCGGGCGTAAGCGTTCAACAAAAAAGACCCATTTTGTAGTTGTATTGTTTCTCCCCCTGTAGCCTCCTTCGAAGTAAGCACAAGGCAGCCCCTCGAGTATTTTTAGAGTTAAAGTTCGCTTGAAATTCCGGGGTTTTAGGGTCTCCGTGTGACCGTTCATGAATGGATTATCTTAGAGCAAGAAAGGGCTATGTGGCTACGGGTTGTATATTTAGTGCACGCTTTCGTTATGGGTTATGGCTAGCCATGTCCGGGACTGTTTGTGACCGACACCAAGTACATTCCTTCGTGGTCTGTGCGCACTTCCTTCAAACCTGTTTTGTTCATCTAACGGGAGTGAGGATAGTACGCTGTCATCGATCTGTTTTTGTTCTTGACAAACTGCATTTATTCGACACAAAAATACTCGACGTAGCTGCTTCGACTCCGAATGGAAGGGGGGAAATATAGAGGTAAGGGGCAAATACAATACAAACACAATCTGATTTGTTCTTCGCTTACACCACCGTGTGTTGTTTTCTCACTCAGGATTTTTTGACCTGTTGTGTTTGTGTGATTTGTCGTGTAGGGGTAGACCCGCATGACCTCACGTCCGTTCAACACGTGGTTCGGTAGTTACAGCACTTGGGATCCCTTCTGTTCTTTGTCGGGCAGCATCGTCGAGCATTTCCTTTCAAGCTGGCGCTTATGTAAAAAAAAAGAGGGCCCACACCTTGGGTTGCGTCGTTCGCCGTTTCCAACGAGGCGACGCCGCAGCGCCGCGCGTCTTCGCGGAGCAGCATGAGCGCGACGAAGACGCCCCTCAAGACGACCTTCGCGGCGAGCGGGACGGCCGCCGCCTCCGGGAAGATGAGCCGGTTGCACTTGTCGGCGAGCTCTCGCTGCAGCGCGCGCAGCGCCTCGGCGCCCAGCCGCCGCGCCGCCGCCGGGCCCACGCACAGGTCGACCAGCGCGAGCGGCAGCACCCGCTCCGCCACCCCCGGCAGCAGCAGGCACGCCCCGCGGCACGCGCGCAGGAAGTACGCGGCGCCGTCCGCGTCCGCGTCCGCTCCGGACGCGGCGGACGGCACGCTTTTCGCAGCGAGGGCGGCCGCCGCCTTGGTCACCCAGCCGGCAAAGCCGGCTTCGACCGGGTTCCAGAACGAGTCCATCGCGAAGTGCGCGAGGCCGACCGCGACGCTCGGTTCGAGCGCGTCCAGTGTCGGCGTCGCCACGCGCGCCCGCTTGACGCCGGGGGTCGGGCCGGTGCGGGCCGGGAGGAACGGCGCGAGGTCCGCCAGCAGCTGCGGCCCGGCAGCTTGCGTCACGGCGAGGCTGGCGCCGCTCGGGTCGGCGAAGATGGCGGCCAGGGTTTCGCTGGCGGCAGCGACGCAGCCGGGGTCCGCCGCGCAGACCGCGTCGGCCAAGCTGCGGACCACGTCCGCCTGCAGCTGCCGCACGATGTCCTCATACCCCCACGTCGCCCCCTCGTCGTCGGCGCCGCGCCCGCGGGCCCTGCACTCACCGAGCAGGTCATCGAGGCCGTCGTCCGCGGTCACCAGCGGCGTTCCCACCGGAACACCCGCCTCTGCCGCCGCGCTGCTAGCTCCCCTCCCGAAGCTGTCGGCGGCGTTGTAGTACGGGTGGGCCAGCCCGTGGACGCGCGGCGCTTCGCCCGCCGGCTCGGGGGAGCACCGGTCGACGAGGATCAGCGCCTGCGCCGCCAGCAGCTTCAACTCCGAAGCGTCGAGCGCTGGCGTCGCGTCCCCGTCTCCGTCCGCATCCGCGGCGGAACTCAGACTGGGGAACACCGATCCCCGCGCTTCGCGCAGCCGCAGGGTGCCGTGGGCTGTGAGGCTGAAGAAGCAGCCCTGCGACAGGGTCGACCCCGAGCTGACCTGCACGAGCGCCCGGCGCAGCTCCGCCGCCTCCGCCAGCGTCGGCAGGCCCTCGGCGCCGCCGAGCGGCGCCGCGAGGGCGCCAGCCAGCCGGGAGACCAGGGCGCTCAGCCCCACGGCGAGCACCATGTCGCCGGGCCTCGCGCGCAGCAGCTCCGCGTACGCCGCCCACGCGCAGGCCGCGACGCCTGTCAACCGGGCGTACTGCGAGGCGGCGGCGCGCAGCGCCGGCGGCGGCGGCCCCGCCGCAAACGGGGACACAGCGCCCTTCAGCAACCCGCGGCACTCCGGCACGTCGGCCGCGGCGCCGACAATCTCCCGGATGCACGCGGCAACCCGGGCCTCGGTCGACGCCCCGTCGGTGCTGCTGCTGCTGCTGCCGGGGGTGGTTTGCGGCGGGTCTTCTGGCTCCTCGTCGAACGCGGCGCGGGCGGCGTCCGCGGGGCCGGCGGGGCTGGGCTTCCACGCCGGGACAAGGAACAGCAGCCGGGCGACGACCCCGAGGAGGAACCGGGCCAGTGCCGGTGGAGAGGCGGCGGCGGCGTTTTTGCAGAGCCGCGCCGCCTCGCCGAGCGCGGCGGCGAAGGTCTCCTCGCTGCGGGTCGCGCGTGCGGTGCACAAGCAGAGGTGCAGGGCGAGCCGCAGCACGTGCGCTTGGGCCAGCGTGGCGCTGCCGCACCGGCGCAGATACCGGACGAGAACCGCGAATCGGTCCGCCCGCCACGCCGCAAGCCTCCCGACAGTCAGCACGTCTTCGGCGAGACACAGCAGCAACTTGTACGCGCAGTCCGGCGTCGCGGCCAGCAGGTTGGCCGCCGCCGCGTCGCTCGTGTGCCCCCAGATCGCCGCGAAGTCTTGGAACACGCGGTCCGCGACGTTGCTGTGGATCTTCGGCAGCTCGCAGTCCTCCCGCGCGGTCTCCATCCGCAAAAAAGTGCGCAGGATGGCGAAGACGTTCCGCTCGAGGATCACCGACAGCCGCTCGTCGGACAGGCGGCTCTTGAGGAAGTCCTCGCACACCGCCTTCGCCGTCTTCGCCGTGTTGTCGTCGTAGTAGTTGAGGTACCCCATCGCGAACACCCCGGCCATGTGCGTGACGAGGAGCTCGGTTTCGTCGGCGCCCAGCGTCGCGGCTATGGAGGACAGCAGCTGGACGCGGCCGGACGACTGCACGACCGTGGCCAGGACCCAGCCGGTGTTCTCCCGCAGGAACTGCGCGTAGCCGCCGCGGCAGCCGAGCAGGTTGTAGGGGAACGTGCGCAGCGGCAGCGCCTTCGAGAGGACCCAGCCGCGAAGGAGGAACGGCAGGTGCCACGCGACGAGCTGCGCGACGGTCTCCGCGCCAACCGACTCGGCGACCGACGACAGCTGGGCCATGAGGTACCGGTTCTCGGTGAACTGCTTGTGGTTGTCGATCAGGAGCAGCTGCAGCAGGGCGGTCGGCTGCATGACGTCCGAGTGCTTGCACACCTCCGCGATCGCAAGCACCGACGTCTGCGCCTTCGTGTTCGCGCCGCTGAGCAGCGCGTCTTTACCATCAGGGCTCGTCGTGAAGTGAGCTGCGAGCTTCGCCACGATCGAGTGGAACACGTCGTGCGGCCTTTCGAACAAGTTCACCAGCGTGCTCGCATGCCTCGCCGCCTCCGCTCTAACCGCGTACGACGCGCCGCTTAAGAGCGGCAGGTACGCTTCCAAGCAGGCGCCGAGGAGTTGTCCCTCCGCCTTCGGGACGATCGTCATCGACGTCCGGCAGAGCGCGAGCTTCGCCTCGGGGCTGAGCAGGCCTTTTTTGCTGACTTCAGTGAGCTTTTCGACGGTGTCGCGCAGCAGCTCGATCATCTCCGCCGCCTCGGTCTCGTCGAGCGACTCGATGCTCTCGACGGCTTCGGCGGTCGTGTGCAGGATCGACGTCGTCGCCGGGCCGTGCCACTTGTACCGTTTGTCCGCGAGCAGCTCACGCAGCTTCCGCAGGCAGAGCACCACGCTGGCCGGGTCGCTCGTGGCGGACAGCAGGTTCGCCACGAAAAACGCGTCGGCCCCTCGTTTGGCCTCGGTCCACACGCTTTCGACGCACCGGCGAACGTCGCGGCCTGCGTTTGTAGTGTGTGTGTATTAAGTCTACGGCGTTGAGTGGGTGACGGCTGAATCGAAGTGTGTGTTTGAAGTCAATGCTTTAAGTGGTTTGGAGTGGGTAACGGCTGAATCGAAGTGTGTGTTTGAGTCGATGCTTTACGTGGTTTTGAGTGGGTAACGGCTGAATCGAAGTGTGGCCCGCTTGGCACTTCAAGTCGGCTCTGAGCTGCCGACACGCTGCTTTTGGGTGCAGTGGCTCCTCTCCGGTGGATGGGTGGGATCAAGACAACATGTGAACACATGCTGCGGTTGACCGATACGCTTTTGACACCGAGCGGCATTCTGTACGAGGAGAGCGACGAACCCCTTTCTGTTCTGACTTGTTACCATCCGTTTCGTGCGTCCGGCGGTTGACACGCGGATCACGACGTGCTGATGCCTTCAAGTCGCGACGCGGATCTCCCTAGGTTTCTACGGACTCTTGCGATCCTACTCTGGCAAAGCTTGTTGGTATGCTCTTGGGAAGTGTCAGGACGACATGACTGATGCTCAAAGAGCCAGAAAGCCGTAATTCAATCCTCCCTTGATCATCTCGCCAAGCGTTCCCTACACTTGGGGACCGTTGGCTTTATGTTTCCTTTCTGGGATGAGGTGCATGCAGCTTTCTTCGAGAACCCGCCACTGCCCCCCTGCACATATGCTGTGTTTGCCTTTTAAACAAGGACATACCAAGCAGCGGCTGTTCGCTGTCTCGAGCGCTTACTTCGGCCGACCGCTTGATGGCTGTCGAGGCCGCGGAGCACAGGAGCACCGTCAGGGGGTCGGCTTCCGACAGCATGGACAAGTGCCTCGCTGCCGGCGCGGCGTCGTCGGCAACGGACTCGTTGGCCGCGGAGGGCGCACCTTCGGCGCCGACGCGGGGGCGGTGCGGCGCGCGGCGCTGGGACGGCTCTTTAACCGCGGTTTCGACGGCCTGCAGCAGCTTGCGCGCGATGCTGCTGACGAGCGAGGCTAGCTCGCCGACCTGCCCGGCCGATGTTCTCGACGCGGCGATGAACTGCGCCAAGAACCCGTTGTGCAGCGCGAATAACCGCTCGACCGCGGTGACCGCCGCCTCCTTGTCCCGGGTCCCGGCCGCCTCGAGCACCTTCACGACCCGCGCGGACACGACGTGCAGGCACCCGGCGACGATGCGGCAGGGGACCGCCAGCTTGCTGCCGCCCTCCGCGGGGGCGCCGGGCGGTGGCGGCGCCCCGCGGTTGCGCCCAGCGGCCCGCCAGACGCCCCAGGTTCCGACCCGGGCCAGCGTGAGGACGACGCCGGTCAGGGTGCAAGCCTGCCGGACCTTCGCCGGCCACGAGCTGTCCACGTCGTGCGGACGGGCGGCAGATTCGGGCGCGGCGCCCGGTGCTGGCTTGGGGGGATCGGACGGCGGGGCGTCCGTGATCCTGTGCAGCAGACCGAGCAGCGTGGCCTCCAGGTCGGCCAGCGCCTCGGGTACCACGTGCAGGAACGGAGCGCCGGCGGCGCCGAGTGCCTGGCCTTCCACCGCGGCCGACCCGACGCCGACGGCCCGCAGGGACGTGCGGAGAGACTCGCTGCGGTTCCCTGCCAGACATGCCGCAAACAGAGCGAGGGTGACGGCCTCGTTCGACCCTTGCTCCGTGTTGCTCGGCGCGGTGAAGCTGAGGATGCCCTGCCCGGCCCACGCGAAGAACTGCTTCCGCAAGGCGTCCGACACCGTGAAACAGCTGTCGGCGACTTCAACGGGCATCCCGCCGGTCTCGCCCTGCGTTGAGAAGCCCGAAATTGCGGGGGGGCTGAACTTCAAAAGCAGGATGATCGCCACCTTCGCAGCCGCCTCACGCGGGACTTCGGCGTCGGTCCCCGTGTACAAGGAAGACATCAGGATCGACGTCGCGTTCAGGCCCGCGGGAGCGCGCTTCGACGGTGTCGGGGAGGCTGCGGCAGCGCCAGGCGGGGCTTCCGCCTCAGGCGGCGCGGCCGCCGCGCAGCAAATCCACGCCGGGAGCTCGAGGAAGTAGGCCAGCGCCGTGCACACCGAGTGCAGCACCGGCTTCGACTTCCCCCCGGCGAGACGAACGAGGAGGTGCTCGCGGATGGCGAGAAGCTTCGGGGTCAGAACGCTGGCGCGGTGCCGCGCGAACGGAGTCGGCTTCGGCAAAACGGTTTCGGATACGCGTAGGATAAGAGTCAGCGCATCCAAAGCCAGTGACTGCAAGGAGTCCAAGCCGGTCATCGAATTCGCGGAGTACCGAAGGATTGCGTCAAGGCCAACAGAAAGCTGATCAGTGGACAAGATGCATTCACGTGTCAACTGACACGCTACGTACGTCGTCAGGATCCGCAACCAACAGAACCCAACGACTTCTGACGAGTCGTCGAGCCCGGCGACGATGATGTCCCACGGGTGGAGCTTCCTCCTCCTCTTCGCAGCCCGCGTCTCCGAGAACCGATCCGCCCCTTTCCTCTTCAGCCCGCCATCCATCTCGGCGTCATCCTCTACCATGATTTCTTCCAAGTGGTCGTCCTCCACCAACCCCGTGGTGTGGAAGGACAGCAGGTATGCGACCTCGCCCATCAAGTCGACGAAGCCGTGCAGCCTCTTGTCCATCGCCACCAAGTCGCGCCGGACGCTGCCCATTTTGCCGACAGACTTTCTGAGCTGGCGCTGCAAAGCAGACCACAAGTCGTCGAGACCCTCCGGAGGCGGCGTCGCCGGTTCGGATGTCGCCGGCACACTGGGTTCGCGCCGGGCAACCCTGTTCGTGACGAAGTTGTGAACGGTTATCAGGTGGCGGAACGACGCGACCACCTCGCCGAGGAGCGCTTCTGACCCGTGGTGGGTCGTGAGCAAGCGAAGGAGGTACGGGGTGATGAACGAGAGAGTCTTCGCACTTCCGGCGATGTGATCCAAGGCGCTGGACTGCAGCACCGAGTTGAGGCCTTTCAAGACGTTGAGCAGCACGGGGGGTTGGTGGTGCTGGGACACCGCGAGGACGCTGGTTGTGAACGAAAACGCAAACTCGACAACCCCGGCGGACAACTCGCGCGGGTACGCCTGCAGAACGCACGCGTAGCACGCCGTGGTGTTCGTTTCGAGGTACCCGCCTTCGGCGGCCCCCTCTCCCGCCTTCCCCCGGACGTGGCGAAAGGCGGTGTGCACGCTTTCCAGCAGGTCGACCAGCACCTCCGGCCGCATCCAGCTGCTGTACTTCGGCACTTTAACGAGGACCTGCAAGACGTGGGCGTAGTCGACCCAGCAGCATTTGTAGCGGTCTGTCCGGAAGATGCTGGCGACGTGCTGGTAGAGGAGGTCGGCGGATGAGCTGGTTAATATGGCGCCGTCCGACGGGCCTCTGACGCCGTCTGCGCTTCTCGTGGTGCCGTGGTCGTCGTGGAGGGCCGAGATGAGCCGGCGGAGCGGCGCGCTGTACAGGCCGCGCATCTCCTTCTCCGACTTGGTGCCCTCGATGTTGCAGAGCACCTTCGTGATGAGGAACTTCACCGCCGCGCCCCACACCGCCGACGCGTTTTCGCCTTCTGCTTCATGGCAGACTTCGCCAGCCTCCGCCAAGCTTTGCGCGTACGCGGCTATCTGTAGCACCGCCTTCTTCTTGTCGCAGCTCGAGAGGATTTCATTGACGGCGGCGAGCGACATCGCGCACGCACGCTACCACACGCACACACACTCTCGCTCAGGCAATCCAAGTAGATACGCAATCCTACGAGCGCATCTTGGGGGTTGTCCTTTCTTGGGGTGGGCGCTCTGGTTTGCGGGTTCGAGTGAAAGCAATTTGCCAATGTCTAATGTCTACGGAGGGGGGTCTTCATGTATTTCTGCTGGGGTTTCCGACTCTTGGTGCCCTCGATGCTGCACCTGATGAAGGACTTGTCCCGGGCGCCTCATACCGCCGATGCGTGTCCCCTGTAGAAATCCCTACGAGGCAAACTTCACCCGCCTCCGCCAAGCTCTCTGCATTCGCGGCTGATACTGGTGTTCATTCGAACTTTCGTCGGTACATTCTTGTTTGAGAGCCAGGACTCTGAACACTGCATCAAACCGGGCGTTCAAACGCCACATACAAAACCGGGCGTTCATGAGACCCTTTAAACGGGCCTTGTTCAGCTCCTCCGCAGGCTCTGCTGACAACTACTAAGGGGGTCTTTTGTTGAACGCTTACGCCGGTCACTTGGACCAGATTTGCCTGTGTTTCGTGTGGGATACAGCACATATACCTCCTTTGAGACATTGGAATATTGTTGCGATAGTGGGGAGTCATCGGCATGCCGATGAGTAACGTGCGCATAAAAAATGTCGTGGCGTATCTCAGCGTGATTGCCCGTGGTGCATAATTAGCGCCCATCTAGATCAATACAAGATTCGAAAGTGGAACGGAAACCCAGTTGCCGAGAAGCACTTGCTGTGTAAAATTCGACTTCAGGAGCCGAGAGATGCTAGCTTTAAACGCGGGTTGCGGCAGTCCTCATCGATCCGGTGGTGCTTGTTGAGCAGCAAAGAGGTGCGGCGGCGTCGCGGCCTCGGCGCAGGACGACACGGTGCCGAAGGGCGACAGCGCCACGAGGCTGACGTCGCTGGGCGCCGCGCCGGCGTCGAACCCGCAGCGCAGCGGCAAAACCGGGCGCCGCGGCCGCGTCGCACACACCGATCGGCTTTTCGATCCACCGAAGAAGCGGAAACCGGGTGCACCAGCGGTCTTCACAAGATTTCCCATCTTCTTCAAGAGGTTGCCGGAAGGCTCTCAATCTCGTTAAATGCGTCAGTGCAGTGCACAAGCAGCCTAGGCCATTTAGAAGCATCACAGACCTGCTATTGGCTCGCTCTTCCGTGCGCCACCGTGGGAATCACTCCTTGCGGGTCATGTTGTAAAACTCGACTTCACGAGCCGGGAGATGCTAGCTTTAAACGCGGGTTGTGGCAGTCCTCATCGATCCGGAGGAGCTCGTTGAGCTTGGCGGTGTTCTCAGCGCCGATTGGCGCCCCCAGTTTGACGAGGTGGAACTGGGCGGACGCAGCGAGCGTGACCTCCTTCGCATCCTCCGTGCAGTCGGGCAGCAGGCAGAAGAGGTGCGGCGGCGGGCGCTTCGCATGCAGCTGCCTCGCGGCCTCGGCGCAGGACGACACGGTGCCGAAGGGCGACAGCGCCACGAGGCTGACGTCGCGGGGTGCCGCGCCGGCGTCGAACCCGCAGCGCAGCGGCCGCACACACCGATCGGCTTTTCGATCCACCGAAGAAGCGGAAACCGGGTGCACCAGCGGTCTTCACAAGATTTCCCATCTTCTTCAAGAGGTTGCCGGAAGGCTCTCAATCTCGTTAAATGCGTCAGTGCAGTGCACAAGCAGCCTAGGCCATTTAGGAGCATCACAGACCTGTTATTGGCTCGCTCTTCCGTGCGCCACCGTGGGAATCACTCCTTGCGGGTCATGTTGTAAAACTCGACTTCACGAGCCGGGAGATGCTAGCTTTAAACGCGGGTTGTGGCAGTCCTCATCGATCCGGAGGAGCTCGTTGAGCTTGGCGGTGTTCTCAGCGCCGATTGGCGCCCCCAGTTTGACGAGGTGGAACTGGGCGGACGCAGCGAGCGTGACCTCCTTCGCATCCTCCGTGCAGTCGGGCAGCAGGCAGAAGAGGTGCGGCGGCGGGCGCTGCGCGTGCAGCGCCCTCGCGGCCTCGGCGCAGGCCGACACGGTACCGAAGGGCGACAGCGCCACGAGGCTGACGTCGCGGGGCGCCGCGCCGCCGGCGTCGAACGCCACCCGCACGCCGCGCGCCCGCAGCGCGGCAGTAAACCCGGGCGCCGCGGCCGCGTCGCACACACCGATCGGCTTCTCGATCCACCGGAGAAGCGGAAACCGGGTGCGCCAGCGGTCGTACAGCTCCAAAAGGGCCTGGACCGACACCACCGTGGGAATCACTCCCTTGCGGGTCATGTTGTAGCCATCGCCCGGCTGGTCACGCAGGGCGTCTGCCTGCGCGTCCAGCCATATCTGCACTTGGACTCCCGCTTTCGCGGCTGAACTGCGGCACGGCGAGGCAGGCTCGCAGGCGGCCGACTTGGTAGCGGCGGCGTGGCTTGACTTTGCTCCGAAACGCTGCGGTTGCCCGTCCGGCGGCGGCGGGCACAGTCCGACGCGCATCAGCGCCGCTTCAAGGAGCTCGAGGGGGGTCTCGATCGAGTGGCCGGGGGACGCGATGCCTCCGTTGGCGCCGACGTTGAGCGCGTCGGGGCCGAAGGCGTCGAACGCCAGGCGGCGGGCGGCGTGGTAGACCTCGACGCACGCCCGGATCCCTTCCGAGAGGGACGGCGCGGCCGTCGGCAGCAGGGCGACGCCGGCGAAGGGGAACAGGTTCCCGGCTTGCGCGCCGCCGGCGAAGATCGTCACCACCGGCAGCGGCAGGGCGGTCAGCGGCGCCCGGGGGGGGCGCGCGTGCACGACCGCGGGCGTCGCCCCCAGCCTTCCTTGCGGCGCTTCCGCCACGGCGCAGAGGTACGCCAGTTCTGTTTTAGAGGGTTTTTTGGCGGTTCGAAGGGGGCTCAGTTAGCTTGTATCCGGTTGTAGTCGGTTTTGATGGGAAGACATTTTCGTACGCGCTTTGGCGAGCCAAGGTTGTGACACCTGGTTAACTTGACTGTGAAAAGATCGTTTGAGGCCGAACAAGTCGAACAAGTCAGCCGACGAGCGGGGTGTGGGACACCTTCGTGTATGCTTGGATCCCTTCCGAGAGGGACGGCGCGGCCGTCGGAGCAGGGACGCCGGCGAAGGAAAAGAGATTCCCGGCTTTGCTCATCATGTTATGCATCTAACTCGTATGAAGACATAGTACCACGAGGTGGTACACGTGGTTTGAACTTGATATGCAGCAACAATCTGTGTCAATAGACTGCACAAGCCGCAACAGACTACCTCTTTGCACGCGCCGTGTCATGCTTCGGTCGCTTCTTACCCCGCGTACTGTTTGTCTCCGGTGCACGCTTCACGTCCGATGTGCAGTTCGACGACGAGCTCGAGGAATCGCCAGATGACTCGGCGCACTTCATTTTCTCCCTCGCGGGCTGTCCCCGCGGCCGAGATCTCGACTCCCCATGTGGTATGTGGTAGCAGCTATACAGCATAGAGACATCTTTCGTACGCACACATTCGCTTCAGTAATGGTTCATTTCAGCGTGAAAAGTTCGCTTGAGAAACCGAGACTATAACGCCTCCGGGAGCCCTTCGGCAAAGAAGTGGTTCCCCCCTTTCCAACAAGGAGCTACGTTCACCCGGTTGTGACGGCTCTGTCATTGCGCGGGCTGGTTACCTGTGTCTTTTACCCTTTTTGTCAAAAAATAAGACGCTTATTTTCGTTGAACGCTTTGCCCTGAATGTTTGTTTCTTGTGGCCTGTGACGCGTTTTTATGTCCTCCAACATATGTTTGGTAAAAAAGGAAAATGTCCCGGAAGGAGAGATGAGTACCTGAGACGCGAGAGAACGCGGCCGCCGCTCTCAGAGAAGCGTACGAAATGGCGAACGTCCACTCAGCCTCGTTGATGCTCGACGTCAGGGCGGCGTCGGGGATGCTGACCGCGTGGCACTGGCACCGCGCCGCGTCCCGGGGCGGGTGCGCGATGTGCGCGCGCGCCGACCACGACCCGCCCGCCCTCAACTCAGTGGACGTGGGCACCGGGGGCAGCCAGCAGAGGTTCCCGGCGAATTCACCGGCAGGGCTGGTAGGGCTGGTAGGGCTGGTAGGGCTGGTAGGGACTCCTGGCGGGAAGCGGTGGGGGTACAGCGCCGCCTTGGCCGTCGTGTCGTCCAACCTGTTGTGAAGCCGGCGGTCTATTTCGTGCTGAGCCGCTACCTCCAGACCGACGATGTGCGTGGTATCGACGGCTGCGGGCTGCTGGCCGGTTGTGTTCGTGCTTCTCCGGGCACTGGACGAACGGGTCGACCGCACATCGCTCGGCCGCTGCAGGTTCTCGGCCCGGCCGCCCGCCGAAAGCCCCGCCGACGAGCGCTGGTGGGACGCCGTCCGCTTCGCGCGACCTTCGGTCGCGCACTGCGGGCTGTCCGCCGGGACGCACAGGGCGTCGGCGGCAGCGGTGCACGCGTGGGTCGCGGTCGAAGTCACGATCGTCGCCTGCCGCGCGCCGTGCCACGTTCCGTCCGCCCGGAGCCGGGTGCTTTTGACGACCTTCTTGATCGTCTCGCCAGGCATTTTCTTCGGCGCATGGGTGTGTAAGGGGGGAAAAACTTAGTTTAATGTTTAGGCAGAACACTGTCTCGCATGCATGTTTGATGCTAGCACCAAGTCTTCGTCGAAGAAAGTGTAAAATAAAATAGGGGAAAGGGAAAAAGGGTCGCAGGGAGTGTAAGACTCCGCAGGTAGGGTCTGGAACCTTGAGGGACTATTCCTCTTTTTTTCTTCGGGGGGGGTGTAAATGTTTCCTGATGCCGCTGTGTGCTAGGGTAACATCATTCGCGCGAAAACTGAGCATCTACAGACAGGACAGTGTTGTGAGCGGGAGGGGGGGACCATAGTTGGAGTAGCTTACGTAACTCCACGCCGTCCGGCTTGTCCGCCGGAACGCTTAGGCCGCGGTGCACGCGTGTAAGTCACGGGGGTCACGGTCGTCGCGTGCCACGTTCCGCCAGCCTGAGCCGGTGCTCATTCTTTGATCGTGTCGCCCGGCATTTTCTTCGGCGCATGGGTGTGTGCGAGGTGAAAATGCTCCCTGACGCCGTTGCTAGGGCCTCCGGGGAAAGGAAACGGTCGTGTGCTCTGTCTGCACCGTGTGTCGGTCCTTCCAGCCACAGCCACACGATACGAGGCGCGGTACTGCGCAACTTTCCCACAATGTGGTGAGAATAGCTTCAAGATTTACCCACAATACAGTACTGCGAGGCGGACCATTCGCGCGAAACCTGAGTATCTGATCTACAGACAGGACAGCGTTGAGAGCGGCTGTTCGTGGCTCGTCGGGAGAAGGAGATTGTAGTTGTAGTAGCTTAAGTAACTCCACCGATGCACGGTGTGCCTTGCAGTGATGCATTGCTGTAGTCCTGCACTGATGCGCTTAACGTCTGCAGCGATCCCCTGCAGGGGATTGCCCAGGCACGAGCGCCTCTTTTCCCTAATGTGTTAGATCATCCAATACGGCATACAAGAAAAACGAAACAGCTGGTAGGAGAACGGGTGAGCTAGTCTGAACCACAGAAATTGGACTTCAGGGGAGAAGCGGTCGGGAACCGGGAGGTGCGATCTCGTACGAGGATTGCCAGTCCGAACAAGCAATTGACTCTGTTCATTGGGCAATGTGCTTTGAACGGTCGTATCTACTGGTCGACAGGTCGAGGAAGGCAATCGTCGATACTCGCGCCGCAACGCGATCGTGAGATTTTTCCATCCCGAGAAGGTTCCTTCTAGATGGTTGGGGCGGTGACGTTACCCGTCGGTACCTCCTCGTGAAACAGTATTTCGAACGGAGACACTGACGGCTAAGGTAAAGACCGGGAACATGGAATGCATCGATCTGGGTCCAAACATGCCACCAACCTCCTCAAGATAGACTCGTTTAATGCGCCAGTCTTGCGCAACTTGAGGAATTTTGGCAGAGTGCCACAGATATGGCACGATGGGTGAAAACCAATTCCAACACGACAGATAGCTATCATACCACGACAGGTAGATACCGTCGCGGCAGCTGGATACCGTCGTGAACTCGCAACTGAATAGTCGCGTTCAGTACACATACAAGGTAGCCGGCGGCGCATGCGCGAGCCACACCTGACGGCGTTCTTAAATCTTCCAGTCCACCAAGAATATCGGGTGTTGGCCGTGGAAGTTCTTGTCGTGCGCTCGGCCCGATTGGCTGTGTGCGTTTGTTTGGGGTTACTTGGCAATGCTTCCATTGTTTCGTGATGGTTTTCACGTGTTTTCCCATCATTATTCGGTTGATCTTGCTGCGGTAGAGGGTTTGTCCTTGGAGAGAGTGAGCCGTAGTGGGGGTGAGCCGGTCCTCTCGATAGTGGGGGTAAGCCGGTCCTCTATCCCTTGAATCGCATCGAATTGCCTGCCGCCGTCTTCTCTGGAGCTTCATAGAAATGCTCGGAGCTGTTATCACGGTACACATCTATCAGGAGGGGGAGACGGACCGGCTTTAGTGGGTGGGGTCAAATATACAGTTTTTCACGTACATCTCAACGATCTCAGTTCCGTGATACTTTCAATCTAACGCACTCCACGTCGACTGCTACTTTCCTACGTCGCGCACTAGCGGAACTTAGCTGCTTCGCTGCCAACTACTAATTTTAGTTTGTAAGGTTCCGGTGTTGCTGTTTTTTGTTGTGTCCAACACCGCGTTTGTGGAACGCTTACGTCCGCCACTAAACCCAGATGAACCTGTGTTTCGTGTGGGCTATAGCACATTTACCTCCTTTGATCGTTCGCAACTGGCAGTCTCCTCAAGCATTTCCTACGAAGCAGGTGCTTCTACAAAATACTCGAGGGACTGCCTTGTGCTCATTTCGAAGGAGGCTAGAGGGGGAGAAATGTGAAAACGGAAACCAGTACTACTACAAAGTGGGTCGTTTTTGTCGTACGCCCACCACAGAACCCAGATTCACCTGTGTTTCGTGCGGGCTACAGCACATTTACCTCCTTTGTCGATCGGCAGTCTCCTCAAGCATTTCCTACAAAGCAGGTGCTTATACAAAAAAAAACTAAGGCGTACTATGGGATTTCTCGCCAATTCGGATCCGGCAAGCGGCGGCGCATGGGCAGCGGGTGGTTGAGGGCGTGCCGCGTGTACCACTGCTGGGCCTTCCGGGCGCGGTCAATCTGCATGGATCGGTACTCGGGGGACTTGTCGTACATGAGGAAGTTTTCAGAGCGCGCCACCTCGGCCATGCACCGGAAGGCGAGCGGTTCGTTCTGCGCTAGCTCCTCCATCATCCGCAGGTTCAGCGCAGTCCCGTGCAGGGCCTGGGTTCTGCGGTAGTGCGTGAACGACAACCCGTGCTCCTCCATTCCCGCCGACACGTTGCTGATGCGCTTCTGGTTGAGCTCCTGCTTCTTCAGCCAGCGGTACGCGGACAGCTTGAGCGTGATCCACCGTGACGCTCGTGTCATGGATGCTTTGTTCTTCGAGATTCGGCCATAAAATCCCTTCATGATTTGCGGCGCCCGGATCCAGAACCCGCCAATGAGGTCCGGGTGACTTATTTGAAGCTCGTCGAACGGCGCCGTGTTGTGGGGCGTCGCGACTTGTTGGTGCATCGACTTCGGGGCAAGATCCGACCGGAGCCCGGGATTGAGTGGCCGCATGTTCTGGGAACCGTATCCCTTCATGCTTACGAGCACGGGGGTGGTGTGCCTCAACATCTTGCCAAGCGACGGCAAGTGCAAGGCGAGAGCCGGGGGGAGGCGGGGGGAAGCCGGTTCCTGATGATCTGGACTGTTTGTCGTTGAAAAAGGGACGTGGCTACTTAGTGCGCAAAGCCGGTTCCTGATGATCTGGACTGTTTGTCGTTGAAAAAGAGACGTGGCTACTTAGTGCGCAAAGCCGGTTCCTGATGATCTGGACTGTTTGTCGTTGAAAAAGAGACGTGGCTACTTAGTGCGCAAAGCCGGTTCCTGATGATCTGGACTGTTTGTCGTTGAAAAAGAGACGTGGCTACTTAGTGCGCAAAGCCGGTTCCTGATGATCTGGACTGTTTGTCGTTGAAAAAGAGACGTGGCTACTTAGTGCGCAAAGCCGGTTCCTGATGATCTGGACTGTTTGTCGTTGAAAAAGAGACGTGGCTACTTAGTGCGCAAAGCCGGTTCCTGATGATCTGGACTGTTTGTCGTTGAAAAAGAGACGTGGCTACTTAGTGCGCAAAGCCGGTTCCTGATGATCTGGACTGTTTGTCGTTGAAAAAGAGACGTGGCTACTTAGTGCGCAAAGCCGGTTCCTGATGATCTGGACTGTTTGTCGTTGAAAAAGAGACGTGGCTACTTAGTGCGCAAAGCCGGTTCCTGATGATCTGGACTGTTTGTCGTTGAAAAAGAGACGTGGCTACTTAGTGCGCAAAGCCGGTTCCTGATGATCTGGACTGTTTGTCGTTGAAAAAGAGACGTGGCTACTTAGTGCGCAAAGCCGGTTCCTGATGATCTGGACTGTTTGTCGTTGAAAAAGGGACGTGGCTACTTAGTGCGCAAAGCCGGTTCCTGATGATCTGGACTGTTTGTCGTTGAAAAAGAGACGTGGCTACTTAGTGCGCAAAGCCGGTTCCTGATGATCTGGACTGTTTGTCGTTGAAAAAGAGACGTGGCTACTTAGTGCGCAAAGCCGGTTCCTGATGATCTGGACTGTTTGTCGTTGAAAAAGAGACGTGGCTACTTAGTGCGCAAAGCCGGTTCCTGATGATCTGGACTGTTTGTCGTTGAAAAAGAGACGTGGCTACTTAGTGCGCAAAGCCGGTTCCTGATGATCTGGACTGTTTGTCGTTGAAAAAGAGACGTGGCTACTTAGTGCGCAAAGCCGGTTCCTGATGATCTGGACTGTTTGTCGTTGAAAAAGAGACGTGGCTACTTAGTGCGCAAAGCCGGTTCCTGATGATCTGGACTGTTTGTCGTTGAAAAAGAGACGTGGCTACTTAGTGCGCAAAGCCGGTTCCTGATGATCTGGACTGTTTGTCGTTGAAAAAGAGACGTGGCTACTTAGTGCGCAAAGCCGGTTCCTGATGATCTGGACTGTTTGTCGTTGAAAAAGAGACGTGGCTACTTAGTGCGCAAAGCCGGTTCCTGATGATCTGGACTGTTTGTCGTTGAAAAAGAGACGTGGCTACTTAGTGCGCAAAGCCGGTTCCTGATGATCTGGACTGTTTGTCGTTGAAAAAGAGACGTGGCTACTTAGTGCGCAAAGCCGGTTCCTGATGATCTGGACTGTTTGTCGTTGAAAAAGAGACGTGGCTACTTAGTGCGCAAAGCCGGTTCCTGATGATCTGGACTGTTTGTCGTTGAAAAAGAGACGTGGCTACTTAGTGCGCAAAGCCGGTTCCTGATGATCTGGACTGTTTGTCGTTGAAAAAGAGACGTGGCTACTTAGTGCGCAAAGCCGGTTCCTGATGATCTGGACTGTTTGTCGTTGAAAAAGAGACGTGGCTACTTAGTGCGCAAAGCCGGTTCCTGATGATCTGGACTGTTTGTCGTTGAAAAAGAGACGTGGCTACTTAGTGCGCAAAGCCGGTTCCTGATGATCTGGACTGTTTGTCGTTGAAAAAGAGACGTGGCTACTTAGTGCGCAAAGCCGGTTCCTGATGATCTGGACTGTTTGTCGTTGAAAAAGAGACGTGGCTACTTAGTGCGCAAAGCCGGTTCCTGATGATCTGGACTGTTTGTCGTTGAAAAAGAGACGTGGCTACTTAGTGCGCAAAGCCGGTTCCTGATGATCTGGACTGTTTGTCGTTGAAAAAGAGACGTGGCTACTTAGTGCGCAAAGCCGGTTCCTGACGATCTGGACTGTTTGTCGTTGAAAAAGAGACGTGGCTACTTAGTGCGCAAAGCCGGTTCCTGATGATCTGGACTGTTTGTCGTTGAAAAAGAGACGTGGCTACTTAGTGCGCAAAGCCGGTTCCTGATGATCTGGACTGTTTGTCGTTGAAAAAGAGACGTGGCTACTTAGTGCGCAAAGCCGGTTCCTGATGATCTGGACTGTTTGTCGTTGAAAAAGAGACGTGGCTACTTAGTGCGCAAAGCCGGTTCCTGATGATCTGGACTGTTTGTCGTTGAAAAAGAGACGTGGCTACTTAGTGCGCAAAGCCGGTTCCTGATGATCTGGACTGTTTGTCGTTGAAAAAGAGACGTGGCTACTTAGTGCGCAAAGCCGGTTCCTGATGATCTGGACTGTTTGTCGTTGAAAAAGAGACGTGGCTACTTAGTGCGCAAAGCCGGTTCCTGATGATCTGGACTGTTTGTCGTTGAAAAAGAGACGTGGCTACTTAGTGCGCAAAGCCGGTTCCTGATGATCTGGACTGTTTGTCGTTGAAAAAGAGACGTGGCTACTTAGTGCGCAAAGCCGGTTCCTGATGATCTGGACTGTTTGTCGTTGAAAAAGAGACGTGGCTACTTAGTGCGCAAAGCCGGTTCCTGATGATCTGGACTGTTTGTCGTTGAAAAAGAGACGTGGCTACTTAGTGCGCAAAGCCGGTTCCTGATGATCTGGACTGTTTGTCGTTGAAAAAGAGACGTGGCTACTTAGTGCGCAAAGCCGGTTCCTGATGATCTGGACTGTTTGTCGTTGAAAAAGAGACGTGGCTACTTAGTGCGCAAAGCCGGTTCCTGATGATCTGGACTGTTTGTCGTTGAAAAAGAGACGTGGCTACTTAGTGCGCAAAGCCGGTTCCTGATGATCTGGACTGTTTGTCGTTGAAAAAGGGACGTGGCTACTTAGTGCGCCAAACCCGCAAACCCGCAAACCCGAAAGCCGGTTCCTGATGATCTGGACTGTTTGTCGTTGAAAAAGAGACGTGGCTACTTAGTGCGCAAAGCCGGTTCCTGATGATCTGGGCTGTTTGTCGTTGAAAAAGGGAGTGGCTACTCAGTGCGCACAGCCGTAGCTCCAACTTGATAAGTACAACGCGATACGCTGACATCCGTCTCTTTCAATAATGACAAACGCGCTTGTTGTTTTGTTTGGGCGCACTAGCGGAACTCACCTGCTTTGGTAAGTTTCATGTAGTACGCTGCCAACTCATCGCATTGTTAAAACAAAAAAAAAAACGGATCTGGCGGTCTCTTGTTGGGAGAACGAACGGCCTTCCCGTTCGTTCTCCCGCCAGGGCCATCCAGCAGCAACTCTTCACTTGAGTATGTACATGACGACGCTTCATCTCCAACTACGAGCGAAATGTGGTCGGTTGCTTTTGGCGTGCAGTCCTTCGGCCAGTCGGAAGCTGTTCCTTGACAACCTCCAGGCCTTTCGCGTGCAAAAGCCTTCGTACCTGTGTGAAAAGCGACCAGCGTCCGCCGAGCTCGAGCCCCAATTGACGAAATAATCGGTGGTGCAAACCCTGCTTTTCCCCCCACACGGATTCAGACACACAACTCTTGAAGGGCTGCACTCTCTTCGCATACTCGTTAGCGCGCCATGAACGTGAAAGGCAAAACGGCGGAGGACCTGCGTCGCATAAAGCTAAACGGTGGAAGAATTGAGGCATTTAAGTGTTTCTATGGACGCACGCCTCATCGACGGGTGCCTCGGACAGTTTGTCCCCGATCTATCGGTGCTGCTTGCTTGCATGGTTGGCAGTCACCTTGTGATGCTGTCGGCTGCTTGATGTGCAGTCGTCGCACATGGCAGGCCAACGATTCATGTCTTTCATGTCATCGGGCTTTTGTAGCACCAGTGCACCGACAGTCGTGACGTGGCATTCACTTCAGTACCACCGTACTGCTAGAACATACTCGGTCTTCAAGTTGTTGATTTTGCGCAAGGGGTGTTCGCTTGAGTTTGATTGTCACGCCAGCACGTGTAGAGCCGCAGAGGAACATGGTAGTCAAGCATGTTCAGGATCGCGTTCGCGTGAGGCACCCACACGAAGCGACCAAAAACATCGACATGCCGCAGTTTTTTTTTTTCCGCAATCACGGTGGGACAGGCATGGACAGAATCAACGGGCGATCAACGCGCGAGAGAAGCTGGAGCAGCTGGTGTGTAAGGCATGTCTCTCTTCGGAGCCGGACACAGGTCTGCAAGAATGTGCCGGCAGCTCACACCGAGCGCAGAACAGCCAGCACGTGTTGCTTCTGCGGGCGCATTGGCCCCCCTCAAACTTCTTGCGAATCATCGAGTTCCACTAGGCCCAAATGAGTACTTGGACCGGGATTGTTCGGAGGCTTGCCGGCGGGGGAAGAACGACGGTTTAAAAACATAGAAACGTTTCCCCGCCTAACGCCACACCGCCACGGCAGTTCACTGCAGCATTCAGAGGAGCCCCTCGTCAGCACCACTCAAAGGCTGCGCCACGGATTGCACAATGTGAGCCGGTCCGTCCCTATCTCTTGAAACTGCATCGAAATGCCTGCCGCTGTTTATCACAGTGAATCACGGTCCACCACGGTCTATCAGGTCCATCCCTAGTCCCTAGAGCTGCATCGAATTGCCCGGTGTATTCTTCGGTCTATCACGGTCTAACAAGAGGGATGGACCGGCTCAACAATGTCAGGCGCGAGCGCTTGGCAAGATAATGCCGCAGCCGTATCCGAAAGGTGAGACGAGAGGCAGTCGGTTCACCCTGTCGACGGAGAACTCCGCTACACTACACCGTGAAGTCCAGCCTCAGAAGCTGGAGTTACAAGAGGGTGTGCCCGAGTCACGGTGTGACACCCGCTTTTTGAACACCAGCCTCAACTCCAGCTTCTGGGGCTCCTCCACGCACAGCAAGTGTCAACAGCTGACGGGGGGGCAGAAGCTTCTGTGCAGGGCATCGGTAGGTCGATGCGTTCATGTGGCGTTTCAAAGCGGCAAGCAGCTCCGCGGAGCGGGCGGGGTGGCCGCCTCCTTCAAAAATACTCGAGGGGCTGCCTTGTGCTTACTTCGAAGGAGGCTAGAAGGGGAGACAACAATACAACTACAAAGTGGGTCTTTTTCGTTGAACGCTTACGCCCGCCACTGAACCCAGATTCACCTGTGTTTCGTGTGGGCTACAGCACACTTACCTCCTTTGATCTATTGCAGCTGGCAGCCTCCTCAAGTATTTCCTACAAAGCAGGTGCGTATACAAAAATAGAAGTCCGAGTGTCGGTCGCACGGTTTTTTTTTTTTTGTCGATTGAGTTCCACTGAAATGACCCCTGTCAACCTGCGAGCAGTTCCCCTTGAGTTTCCGCGCCGTCGAAACGGCGCGTTAAACGGGTAGGAATTGGACGCCGGAAGGCATCTGCTTGGGTATTGTACACGAGGTTCAGCCGATGGTCTTTCCATCGTTTTTGCGGTTGCCACTATATAAATATATTGTTGATTTCCTGGGGAAAGTCTTCCTTCGGGCGAAGTGCGGGTCCTGAGCACAGACAACCGCTGCGGAAACGCAGAGGCGGCTGGTCGGAACTTCGCTCTGGGAGGAACAGAATGATGCCACGAACCAGACTTGGAACGCGCGGTGGCGGAAAGAGGGGAAGAGAACTGATAATGAAGGAGGTGTCTGTGTGTGCTTGCGTTGTGTGTCTGTGTGAGCTTTCAAGTACGCGAGAGCAATAGAACAAGACCGAGAAGAGTTCAGTCCCAGCTCTCGTGATAGTTGGCATTACTTGTGGTCTTGTTCTTCGATTTTCCTCAAAATGAGGTCGAAAGGACGGTCCTCAGGCTTTCCGCTCCCGCAACCGTGAGCAATGTCAGGCGCTTCCTTGTATCCGTGCGCGTCGGTTAATGAACTTCCCACTTGTTTCTACCCTGCTCCACGCTGGGAACTCTGATCAACCACCAAAACGCACTGCCGACGTCTGTTTTTTGTGCCAACAATGCTTTGTTGGTACTAAAAGTTTGTAGTTGGCAGCGTTTTACTTCATGAAACTTACCAAAGCAGTGAGTTCGGTTAGTGCCGCACAAACAAAAGAAAGCGCCGTCCTAATTTGCTTGCGCCTTCGCAGTACTTCGTAGGGCAACCCGCATGAAAGCCGGTTTTTGAACCACCCTCAAGTACAAGGGCTTGAACTTGAGTAGGTCTGCGTGAACGTGCGTGTGTTTGTTTGCGAGGATTTTGTACGAGTGATTCGCGTGAGTGTGTTGGAAGCATGTGCGCGTGAGCATGTGCATGAGCACAGTGCACGGTTGCTGACCAGGAAGGGGTTGGTTGTCGGGTTTCTTTCATGTGTTTCAGAGAGCGGTAAATCAAACACGGGTGCCGGGATCAAGGCGAGTAAAAGACTTTCCAGGCTGCTTCAGCCGTTTGTTCTGCCGACGAACAACCGGGGTAAAATCTGTTTTCGACTTCTTTTCGTTTCCTGTCTTGCGGTCTTGTCGTCGCCCTTGCTTGAGACGACAAGAAATTGGAGGAGAATTTGGCCGAGCTTACTGTGGTAGCCTCCGCGAGCTTCTACCGACGCGCAAAGACCTTGAGAGAGAGAGAGACGAGTTAGAGTGCAGGGATCATCCCTCCGGGGAGTATCCGGTCGCCCCACTACTGTCCCGGACCTTGAGGGCCGGTGCGCCTCAAGAATCATGAGGCGCGTGCGTGCGGATGTTGGCACAGCACCACAGCACAGTGGCACGTCGCAGCACCTCTGCGGGTACGCATTACTGCGCCTGCGCGTCTGCTGCGGGCCTCGGCTGTTCAGTACTGCTCCTCACCGCTGCAAACGAGCACACCAACTGGCATGCAGTTCGTGCACAGCACCTCCCCAACAAGGACACATCCGTCCATTCGACCATACGAGGACCTTCCGGGCTCAGAGACAACACACTCTCGTTTGAGGCCACTATTTATACGAAGCCCTCTGGGTGACCTTTTTTCTTCCTTGAGACGGCCCCCCCCCGCAAATGGTTGCTGCAAAGGGCCAACCGTGACGAAAAAGAGAGAGAGAGAGAGGGAGAGAGAACGAGACGAGTGCAAGGGGCCATCTCTCCGGGGACGCCCCGCTGCTGCCCCGTACTACGACGGGCGGAAGTCGTTACGTCGGAGGCGCCGCGAGCCGCAGCCCAGCTGTCATGGAGGATGACTGTGCCGGTGGTGGCGCAGCCGGGGAAAATGTTGCGCTGGCAGAAGGGCTTCTACTACAACCGTGGTGTGGGTGGGGTGCCCATGTCCATGTCTGCCACGGCGCCGCCGAAAGGAAAGCAACTGTCGACGCGCAACTGGGCGAGCAATCGAAGGAGAAGCGGGGCACCAAACGCGCGCCTGAGCGCGACGATCAAGACGAGCTTAAGAGGCAAAAGCATGACACATCACGTGCGAAGAGATCGGCGATGCAGATTCTCGCCACAGATTCTTTGCATTCAAGCCCAAAATGTCTGCCTGTCTGAGTGTGATCCGCGCTGCTGATCCTCGCAACTCTTCCTTGGTGAAGGGACTCAGGCTTGGAATACCGTAACAACCCCTCTCCAGATCGAGTGGAAACGGATGCAAGGAACTGATACGCCAACGTCTTGCAAGTGCAAGCGAGGGGTGAAAGCGCGACGGGGTGGATCGGGTTAGCAACGAGGAAGGGAACCCCTTGTACTCGTATAGTTTAAACGTGGTAATGCAGCAACACTCGTCGGAATAGTATTACTAAGATCGTGGATCAGCGGCTTAGTCTTCATCGAAGAAAATGGGAGATATAAAACAGAGAGAAAAGAGGAAGCACAAGACGAAGAGGAGAGAGGAAGTTCGCTTCTAGACTGGTTCGCTTCTCTTTGGAAACTCCGGGTGCCTGTTTTCAGTCATTTTCGAGAGTGAAGGTTTTCTTTGCGTTGGCACTGTATTGGCATTTATTCTACCGAGTGGCGTACCTTGGGCTTGGCACTTGCGCCGAACACGAGCCCGTGCACGTGTGGCACTGTGTTACTTCAACTCGAGATTGCGCATGTTGCGGTTGACAGCTTCCTGGAACGAACGTCTTCGCTGCACTTCTTCTTGTGTGCCACACAGTTTTGCAGCAACTCGTCTCGCAAAATCACTACTGGGGCGGCATCTTGTACTTGATGGTCCGTCCACCAGGTCGTCCACACAAGAGTGTTGAAGCATGGCTAAAGATAAAGTGGTGTCACCTGAGGGGGTAAACTCAGGGCCGCCCACGTGATAAGCCGTTAGGCAGCGGCTGCCGGCTTATCCCGTGACACCTTTTATATGTACGTTATTGAAAGAGTAGCCTTGGCACTCGTACAGGTTCGTTCCCTCGTAGCTCGCCGGGAACGGGCACTCCAGTGAAACTGGGTAGTAAAACACTCGTGAGACACACACACACGCACACACAGTGAGCACCAGCCTCAGAGGCTGCTATTTTTCGGGAGAAACCGACAGAGCGTACGCAGATGACACCCGCTTTCGGGTGCGACGGGGATGGGTAAAGAGGTGGGTGCTGATATTTTCGCAATATATACTGTTCTGGTGTGGGATGCCGGGTGAAAGGAGCAGGGGACGTAAGTTCCTGACGCACACTTTCAGGACCACAGCCAGTCGCAAAACGCACAAATCCAGCAGCCCTGCTGCTGCCTTTATGGGCCCCCCTTCCAAAATTCGACGCCGCGTTGGTTGTTTGACACCAATTGACCACACCGCTCGAGGGTTGCTTGCCGGGGTGTCTCGCTACTGCAGCACATTTTGACGGTCGCGTATGGTGGCTACCACGCGAAGCGACGACAGCTTCTCTCTCTGAACCGGAAAGAATGCCCGGTGCCCTCTAAGGGTTGGATTGTTCACCCACTAACAGGGAACGTGAAACGGGTCGTCGTGATTTTCGTGGTTTTACCCTACTGATGAAGAGAGAGCCCATCGGGTCAGCGCATTTCGACAGCACTACGGGGTAGTACGAGAGGAACTCCCGTTTCTGGTCGCTGGTATCTACGGTTGTTCGATCGGACAGCGCTGTGATGCTACCACTGGATGGATTATGGCTGAACGCCTCTAAGCCAGAACCCAGTCTAGAGGAATGCGTGAGTGACCCTCACATCGGACGCCTTCACTGTGCGGAGCCCACGTCAGATCATTTCTGCGGAGGCCAGCGGCCGAGAGGCAGGTCAACATGGCTTGTCGGGGAAAGAAGGGACTCTTGCCCTCTGTGGATACATGCCATGAGACTTACCTCGATGCCAGTTGCGTCCGGGAAGCAGCTTGCGCCACATTCCGGATATCCGTAGACCACCGGTTCAAGCTTGGGCTCTGCCCTGTGTACTCGCCGTTGAGTGCAATCGACCGATTCTACCCACACAGCATGGCCAGGCACCCTATGCAGGGTTGCACCAGATGTACAGGATGCACAAGGCGAAGACGTCTCAACCGACCCGAAAGCTTCTCCCAGACACGAAGCACGCGCTACGTGGATGGCAAGCAGGGTGCAGTTGGGGGCAGGTACTCACGGACGTCATGGATGCACCCTGGGACTGGGGCCGTTCGACGACGCTCTTTCGCCGATCGACCGAGCCTGACAGTCGGAGTCTTTTGAATGCCGCCGCCGGCCGTAGTTGAAGGACTGCGCCGAGGGGATGCAGCCGAGACTGGGGAGCGTTTGGTTGATGATGTCTTCCATCGTCGGAGTCTTATCCTCGAACCACATGACCGCGATGGTCGTGGACGCCAGGACGTCTTTGAGATGCGGCAAGGACTTGATGGTGATACCGTTCACGGTTCGGAGCTCGCGTCCGACCATGTCTGCGAGGCCTGCCCTGTCGGCAGCTGTCATCGGTCCGACGGCCTCGAGACGGCTGCCGTTCCATTGACCGCCCATCGGCTCGTCGGGACCCTTCTCCAACAGCACTTCGCTGGTCTCGTTCACGGCGTCGTCGCGGTACCACTCTTCGACCTCGAATACCTCTGACAACCGAGACGTTGCAAGGGTCACCTCGCTGTGATCGTCGCCGAACACTTCCATGAACCCCCTCTTCGCCCGCCTAGCCAGCAGGTACGACTCAATAATTCGCGCTGTTTGGTGGGGGGGAATCTTAGTGTTGGACAGAATCCGGCATTTCGATCACTGCCTCTCATGCGTGATTGAATGCCGGAGGGGGGGGAAGCTTTGCCCAATATCGTGATTCGCGCTTCGGTCCTTTACTAATGCATCTTCGCGGTACCGTAGCTTGACCTGATAGAAGCCTTTAGCACCCAGGTGTTCCACATTAGCTATTGCATGCTCACCGGGTCTTGACTCTCGCATTCAACTGTGACAATGTGATGGCACGGAACAGCTTTGCCATGTCTCTGGCACATAATTGTTCGTCAACAGGCAAATGGGTAGTGGCGGTCTTCTCTCCCGGATCGGTGAGTGAAGTCGAAGATGGTAAGATGGTGGGGCACACCTTGCTCAAAGACGATCAGGGACAGTTCGCTCAAGGCCGTCAGAGACACCACGTGGTTGAGGCCGTAAAGCTGAGTGAGGCCTTCCATCGCACGGCGGGCGTGGTCTTCGATCTCCGTCTTCCTCCTGTATTCACTGTCCCGCAGGACGAGGGCTAAGTTGTGGTGGACAAGAACGTCGCCAAGCCGATTGCTGTTCTTCGGTTCTTCGGGACGCAGGCACTCGCGAAGCAGCCACGTCGCCTCATCGTGGCGGGCTGTGTTGTTCATTGAGCGTTTTCGGTGCACACTTTTCTGCAGAACTTTGGGCTTTTAGGGTCCGGTCGTTGTTGAGCAGAGAACTTATTGGGGGTAAACTACCCTTCCCACCCGAAACGAATATGCGCCCCTGTATCCCGTTCAATATACTCGAGGGGCTGCCTTGTGCTTACTTCGAAGGAGGCTAGAGGGGAAGAAAACAATACAACTACAAAGTGGGTCCTTTTTGTTGAACGCTTACGTCCGCCACTGAACCCAGATTCACCTGTGTTTCGTGTGGGCTACAGCACATTTACCTCCGTTGATCGCTTGCAGCTGGCAGCCTCCTCAAGCATTTCCTACAAAGCAGGCAGGTGCTTATACAAAAACAAAATGTTGTGCCCACCTCGAGCCTTAACGGTTGGGCGGGGAGGAACATCTTGGACAGCCGCACTCATGTCGCTGCACGAATGAACCACAGTTACAATAAGGGCGAACAGTGAGATCGAGGTGACTGCATTGACCTTTACACAAGGGTGCCGGCATGGCGCGGGCGGCCTAGCCAGAACTCCACGCCCAGAGTTACCTACCGTTAACCACAGAGCAGCGAGCGAAACGAAAAGACGCACCTAAATCATGAAGAACTGCCGCCAAGTGCACTTTCGCGTAGACGACACACTCTTCTGGAGCATCGTTCGTTTGTAGGATTCGCTCGTTGATGTTGCGCCATTTCTCCTCGGCAGCTTCGGAGTAGCCCTGTGGTTGTAGTGCGCCATCTCCGGGGACGGAAGATCTCAGTTTTCAGATGCTAGCATCAAGTCTTCGAAGAAGATCGGGGGGAAATCTTAGTTTGATGCGTGGGCAGGACACTGCCTCTCATGCGTGCTGGATGCTAGCACCAGGGAGACAGGAGCGCAAGACTCCTTTTCTGTTTTCACCGCGGTGTTGTGCGCAACTCGTTCTTCGTCTCGGGGATCACTCGTGAACGCAGACCAGTCCAAAGTCATCAGTGGGTCCTTCAGACGGGCATTTTCGGACGGGGGAGGCGAACTTGAGTGCAGGCACCATGTCCAGGGCGTCCTGTCCTGTTCTTGGGAAAAACACATTTTGTGGGATCAGAACGGCACACCTGAGCATGCAATGTAGAAGCGGCAACCCAGTCCTCGGCCCATTCGCAGTTCTCGTAGGCTGCCGAAAGTTCGGGCGGCAACAGGCTACCAGATGTGCTGTACCGCTGGTCCTGTGGAGTTTGCGTGGGTACGGGCAGGGTCTAATTATTCGGCACTTTCGTCCGCATTCGAATCATTTAACTACAATCTGTAAAGCGTAGAGCGGGCACACTGCCTCCGAGCGTGGTTCGCGCAGGCGTTCTTGTTTACCGCGGCCGAGTCGTCCTTCTGAGAGTTGGCTCGTGATCCTCGGATCAGCAGATGTTCGAGCATCACTGTTCTTGCTAACTCCTTCGACGCGGGTTGCGGGGTGAGTGCAAGAACCTGCTCGAAACTGTATGTAGCAGCGCCGCGTTTAGACAGGACGATGATGTGTGTTAGCCAACAGGTGGCTGTTCGTAGGTCCCACCGCCCAAGCTGGAAGAGCAGAGGCAAGGGTCAGCAAACCCTTGTGGTATATTAGCGGTTGGGCAAAATATTGCCTTGGGAGGAATCTTAGTAGTTGGTGGGGTCGAAGTCCCTCGAACTACCTCCGGCGCAAAACTCGTAAAACTGAGAAGAAAGCGCACCACGAACCGCCGTCGCCGGTAGGTAGCCGAGCAGTCTTCGCTGACGATTGAGTCGTCCATGTCGTCGCTCGAGTTGTCGACTTGTTGCATGTAGAGGGCCGCCGACGCACGCCGCCTGGCCTCCGCTTCTTTCCGTTCGCTTTCGGTGAGCGCTTCTTCGAGAGCAGCGATGGACTTGCGCCGGGTGCCGGGCCTGGGTTGCTTTGCCATGATTTGGCCCAACACTCGCTCGTTTGCCTCCGATCCTCTCCTTCGTTCTTTGTGGTGTCCCCATGATGTTGGTTCTGATGTCGGTATCGAAGCCGGCACTGAGGACGGCTGAGAGGCCGGCGTGAGCAAGGCTTGGTTCAGGTTCTTGTTGTCGGACGGTGTTCCGTTGGTTGCGTCTTTGTTGGACTTTACTTGCGCCGACGTGCTGTTGTCACCGTCGGACCCCTTGCGCCGGGTGCTTATCGGCGCCTTGTCGTAGCTGCTCTTGGTAAAGCTTTTGCCGCCGTTGTGGAAGCCGCTGTTGTCGTTGGTGTCGTTGTTGCTGATGCCGTGGATGCCGCGGTGGCTGTTGTTGTTGCTGCTGTTGTTGCTGTTGTTGCTGTCGTTGAGGCCGGCGGCTTTGCTGGCCTTGCCGTCGTCGGCCGCGACCTTCTGGGTTCCAGGCGGCCTACCAGGTCTGGCGACGACCTGGGGCGGTGGTGCTTTACTCTCGCAGCATCCCATGGCAAGGCGTAAGGCGATGGTTATGATGGTAATCACCCCACCGATCCCACTCCTTCGTTCAGATTTGGGTTCTCTTGGCGCTGGCGCAGCATGGTGTTTTTCTGAATACGAATAGTAGGTCAGGTTACTTGTACGACGTGCTATCGCGTCGTTAAATGCCAGGAGACACTTTCAAGGCAAATGTCTCACGTATTTCCGAGGGAAGCTGCGAGGTTTGACGAATCTACATACAGGGTGTCTGTTCTACGGGGGAAACATTTTGTTTTGCAGCAGCAATAAGCAGCAATGTCTGACTGCAATGTCCTACTGCAATGCCCAACACTGAGGATAGCCGATAGAGATTCTCCCACCTGCAGCGAGTGTCCCCCACCGCCTCAGAATGTCTCTCACCATCTCAGAATCTCCTGCCTCGGACACGAACGTCGAGGACGCTCAACAAAGCCGGAAAGGAGTGTTTGATTGGTTCAAGGTTCGAAGGCTGCAAGGTTCGACTGGCCAAACTCTGGAAAATGGCCAAACATGGCCAAAATCTGGAAAAATCGGTTAAAATGGCCAAAATCTGGAAAAGTTGGATTTTTCGTTTATTTAGAGTCAAAAGTTCGCTTGAAATTTCTGTACAATACTGAAAGGATTCCGTTGCGTTTGCACAGGCCCGGACAAATAAACGAATTTATTTTTCCGACCTCGGAATTTTCCGCTCGTGGCTCCCTTCTCGGGACTAAAACCGACACCTCAACAAAATAAACGGAAATTGTTTTTCTTGCCGAATACATGCTTATTATTTCTGGACTGAATTCCTATCCACTAGGAGTCTCACGCCTTCAATCAACATTCTTTGTACAGGGAAGGGGCCTGCCAGTGATACGTTTTAGGGCGGGAGACACTCTGAAACGACGGGAGACACGTTTAAATGCCAGGAGACATTTCCATATGCCAGGAGACACTTTCAAGGAATGTCTCCCACCTGCAACAATTGTCTTCCACCGTCTGAGAATGTCTGCCGTCTCGCGTCACGATCGAGTGCACCTGGCGTTCGCGGGCTAGGTCTTCTTGCGATGCCGGTCGGTCTCGGCGTGCAGACTTGCGAAGACTCCGGAACCTTTGCGCTGCCGGCAACCGCGGCGCTCTGTGACTCAGATCAAACTTCTTCTGCAACTGGATCCGGCTGGTGCCGCGGGAAAGCCAGTTTCGCGGGAGCAACGCTTCGCGGCGGTGTGCTAAGTATACTCAGGTCGCAACCGGTTCTTCCACTGCATTCCGCAAGCCGCCGTGCGACTACTTTTTAGAGTGCAAGTTCATTTAGAGGGCCGGAGTCCCTGACCACTGTCGTTTTTTCTTGACGCCACTCTTCGCAGGCATCGTGCGATACAGCCACTAGACGTCCACTACGAAGGGAAAAGAGACGGACGACTACTTGGCTGAGTGTAGGAGAGCGAAAGGGCGAAAGGAGGGGATGGGCGGACTCAAAAAAGAGAGCGATTGAGAGAGATTGAGAGAGATTGAGAGAGAGAAAGGGAGAGACGAGTGAGTTCAAGGACCATCTCTCCGGGGGTTTTTCGGTCACCTAACTACTACACACGGATGACGTGTCGGATATCGTACCGATCAGTTCCTGAACCTTTTCCTGGAAGCCCGTCAGGTATTTCCCTTGTGTGATCATGCACGTATGCCCCCGCCACGTCGGGATCGCCGAAGACGAAGAAATGTGAAAACGGGGGTTTGCCTGAAGGTGTTTCGTGCTTTTCTGCAGATGCGTTGAGCTTATTTTTACATTTTGTGTCTAGGTTTTCGTTCATCTTCTCAACCATGGTGAAGGAAATAATGACGACATGACACAAGGGCATCGAATCGTCGTATCTACTACTGAGCGGTGCTGGCTGCTGTGTCCACGGGTGGGCCATGACAGGAGGCGCTTTAATTAGAAGCTACCACAGAAGCGTATGACCAGCTTAAGAACTGAAAGGGTCCCAGCCATGCAGCGATATGCACGATGCCAGGCAACTATCAACCAGGAGTGGCCATGACGAGCCATCTATATACCCTAAATACCGGATTTGGGATTCGAACCTGAACGAGCCCAAAAACAACCAAAAAATGTCCAAGGAACATTCTCTCTTGGGGACTCGTCGTGACAGGGATATTAAGGACGGGTCGAAAACCGGAAGAATCCCCTGTTCTTGTTCCAGGATTATTTCGTCTTGCGCCACTGCTGGAATTTAGGTGCCGATCAAACCGGCTCGCAGCCCTCAGGAGACGTACGCTTTCGAGTCGGGAACTGGGTTACAAAGGAGTTCCACAAAGCGAATGGGCGAGCGGAGCGTGCCATCCAAGTCTTCGCAGGTCGGGCGGCTTCTTCAACCGCCCACGCGCTTTGTGGAACTGCGTCAAGTGCAGGAGAAGGACCGTTGGTGAAGAACAGGTGTTGGGTGCGTTGGAGGAGGAGGTGAGGAACTGTTACCCGTTCTTCGTTGGCGGACAACCGCCTCACCGTTCACTGCACCTGGTGGAGGCGGACACTGACTGCACCACGGGCGCATGAAAACTACCCCTTCCGGGCCAAAATTGTGCCACCACCGCGTGGACAGTGGTGGTGCAAGATTAGTATGCAGCCACAGTACTCTAGCCAGCAAGATCTCCGGATATCAGGCGCAGGAAGGGGTTCGAAGTTTGGGTGGGGCGAGCTAGATAGGGGATTGGGACGCGGAGTTCAAACCTATCCTGAGGTGTCGTGATGCTCTCAGATCACCCTGGGGGGGAATGCTGGGCACTGTGTCCATAAAACAATCGAAGTAAGCGCCCTTTTGTGCCACAACCTTAGGCCAAGCGTGATCTTGGCCCTGAGTCATATCTTCAAGGCGGCATGCGGTTCGGCTCCCGGCGTGCCGAAGTGGGTGCGTGTTCGAGCTCTTTCAGTGGATTTCTCGGTTCCACGGCAGTCGTAAGTGGCCGGGGTTTTATTCTTAAGGCGGGCATTGGCAATGACAGCGAGAGCCGGACTAGCCCAAAACCCGAAGGCAGTTGATTTCCTTAGGCGGGGGTTTTTGTACCCGGCGAATACTTGGGTTGTGCCCGAATGAAAGTTTTTGGAAGTTGGCTTTGCTTGCTCGCGTCGGGTTTGTGAAGCTCCTTCTCGGGGGGAGGAGTCGTTGAGGCAGTGGAGGTCACCAAAGTCGGATACGGCGCGCCGCGCTAACTCGGATCTGGAACGAGTCCATGGAGGACGAACGGCCTTGACTTTTGCGTTTTCATGGGCACATGACCGATTCATTTTTTTTGCATTCCCTCCATGTCTTTTGAGCATGTGGTATGGCATGCCATTCGTACTCATTCTATCTTCTTGAATCGCGAACGGTTATTTCCGTGGAATGTGAACACCGCCATCGAGGCGATGGTCGTGCCAGATTAATTAGCTGTGCCCAATCAGGGGAATGTGTCCTGAAGCCCGGCCTTCGTCGTGCTCCTGTTGTCGCTTCCCGTGTTCCACCGTCGAAAGACGAGGTCGCCAGATCGTGCTTTGGGGCCTTTGGATCCGCAGCATATCCGCCGGCATATCCGCCGCCACAAAGGCAGACCAGCCTCGTGGCGCATCGGTTCCACCCATGTCCCAAGGCGGCGGGACACGCTGACGCCATCCTCAACTACCCCTTCCCAGAAGGGAGCGGGAGGCTCTGCCTGAAGTTCTCAGTGGACCGGCCAAGAAACCAATGAAATGACTAGCTTTTTGTTTGTAGGGGTGAGATGAAAGGATTACTTTGTATTGCAACAGTATTATACGTTGCCGACGACCAACAGAAATCGTGTATCACGACACAAGTTCAGAATGTAATATTGATCCTTCTCAAATAGACTGCTGGCACAGAGTGACCAGAAGCGGCGATGTGTTAGCGCCTAGTCACCCAGATTCAAGAAATATACCAGCGTGGTACTTGGTGGCTACGTAGGAACAAAAGCAAGTACGGATAATGTACAAAGGGTCGTCGGTCAACGGTTGAGGAAGGGAAGGGAGAACGTGAAGGGGTACCCCTCATCCGACTACTGCACAGTGACGAGAGAGCGAGCGCCGAAACAGAAGAGTATGCCACTTCTGACGAACTAAGTTCGCAATGCACTGCGTCAAGGCTTTGCAAATGTTACGACAGAAGGTTGCAGCAACATCGCAGGAATTGTTCACCCTCAGGTTTGGGTTTGGACCGTCGTCGTAGACAGCTTTTGACTACGGTCAGTACCGCGGTTTGTGCTGGCAAAGGTTGAGTCAAAATTGTTGAACAGAGGTTTTGAACACTTTGTCGCCGGTGAGCTGTGTCCCGCCAGTTCGAATCGTTGTTTTCTCTGTATTCTGATAGCAACCGATACTGAGAATGCCCCATCCACCCCCTCTCATTCGTCACTGGCATGTAGTCATAACAGGCGCATTTCATTTTCTTCGTTTTAGAGTTTGGAAGGTCGTTTGTAGCGACCGGGAGTGGGACAAGAGGCGGGGAAATCTCGGTTTTCATGTTCAGGCAGGACACTGCCTCATATGCAATTGGGGGTGGGTGGGAAGTAGTTTTGATGGTGCCCGGAAAGGATTGCGCAATTTCGTGAAAAAAAGTACGCAAAGACTACGCAGGCAGGAACTACGTAAAACGGAAGGGCTACATGTTTGATACTCCACTCTGCTAACCGCGGTCTTGGCCAGGCCAATTGTCCAGGGTTGCTGGCGTAACCACCTGACTGAAATCGTTCAAGCAATGTGCATCCTGATGATTACAATACAGAACAAGACAACGAAACAATGGCGGAAGCACAAAATGCCACTGGGATACCTTGTAGAAGGGGTGTCTCTCACACATCAAGGTTTTGTTTTCGCAACTCGTCACATCGGTAAAAAGTCCGGTCTCATAAAATACTTGCACTCTAGAATGTAGCCTCGCCGTTTCGCAAACCCTGCTGAAAGTGCGCACAAACTACGGGATTTTGTGGGTGTAGTTTTGGTTCATTGTTTTGTTTTTCCTAATCGACAATATTATTGAAGAGGAGAACGCATTTTTTTCGGTTACTGTTCTTGGAGCCGATCACCAGCCGAGCATAAGCCATGGATGTCATCTACTGGTATTGGACTATTCAAACCAGAGAAAGACCCGATTTTTCCGAATATGCTGTCTGGAAAGTAGACTGCCCTCCAAGGGCAGCACTGAAGTTGCCAGCCATGGTCATGATCATGGCCATGGTCCGTCCGTGTACGCAATTCTTCTCACACCTTCAGCACCTCGTTCCCCGCGGAAGGCGTGCGCACAGTACTGGGGCGTGGCGCTTGCGCGAGCACAAGCTCGTTGGGACGCCACAGAGACGCCACAGAGCACGAGGTTGTGGCACTGTGCTAACTTTGACTCACCGCTGCTGTTGACCGTTTACGCATTTGTTCCTTCTTCTTCTGTCACATTTTGAGTCTGTTGTTTCCTCCTAACCCTCGCTTCCGCTCGCCCAAAAAGCAACGGGTAGTTCTGTTCCTTTCTTTTACTCGTCGGTTGCTGTCACTGCCGAATCGTCTAGAAGTGGAAGATTTCCTTGTGGACGTCCAAGCGGTGGGAGAAGGCGGCAGCTTCCACCTCCCTGACGAGCGGCTCCGGGCCGCACGTGAACACTCCGGTGTCAGGGGGGCAGTTCGCGAAGATGTCCGCCCAGCACGGGCGGCCTCTGCTGACGGGCAGCGCTGACTTCTCCGCGAGGTCGGCGGACTCAGCTCCCGTATTGTACAAGCACCACACGACACGGTTCGAAGCCTCTTCCTTGACACCTGCTGTCGTTCTGTCGTACAGGTCGACCAGCTCCGGACCGAACGGGCTTCCGGCCGGGTCTCCACGGTACGACCAAACGAAGTGAATATCAGACGGCGTGTCTTGAATATCAGACGAGCCTTGAATGTCCGGGCACGGCCCTTGCCGGAGGGCCGCCGACACGACGCTCAACGCTGGCGTGATGCCGACGCCCCCGGTGCACAGGATGATGCGGGAGTATTTGTTCCGGGCCAGCAGCGGGATCGATGGGTTCCCATACGGGCCCTGCACTTTGACCTTCCACTCGCTCGTCGCCTCCGCGAGGCGTGTCGTAAACGGTCCGCTTTGCTTCACGAACAAGTCAAACGAGTTGAGCCCGCTTTGCGCGACTCTCCCGGGCTCCGACGCGATCGAGAACGGGTGCCACTCCTGCGAGCAACCGCCAGGGGCGTCGACGTTGATGAGGACGTATTGCAGAGGCTGGAAGGTGAAGCCCTGCTTTCCAATGGTCAGCTTCGTGATGCCGCCTTTTCTCCGCTCCACTGCCTCCAGCTTCGTCGTCACGAACGTAGCAGAATAGTACCGGAGGCAGAGGTCGAAAAAGTACAGGAACAGCGGTACTGCGCTGTACACCATAAGTGACGGGTAGTGGATCCAAGCGAAGGCGTAGACAATCACGTACAGCGAGTGCGTCCATGCGAAGACGTTCCACAGCTTTCGGCGAACAACAGGAAGTGCTGTGAGACCAATCAAGCAGAGGGCGATGAATGCGATGAGACCCGCCGCCGGTGGCCCGTGAGGATACCCGATCTCCCACGCTCTCAAGCGCTCACAAGCCAGCCGGGCTGCTTCACTGTGGCTTCTCGGGTTCACGTACACGTTGTTGGTCAGGTCAGGGACCCCCTGTCGCCAGTACCTGTAGTGGTCCACCCACATGCCGAAGCCATGCGTCCCAGTCAGCACCACAATCCAACCACCCATGCTTCTATGGAACGTCAAAGCTCTCTCAAATGGAATTCCAAACGCCGCTAGCAGCACCGACTTTCTCGACACGGGGAATAACTGCAAGATGAGCAACCCTGCCACGACACCACCGATACCGCGGGTGGTCTTGCCGATGAGATTGTTGATTGTGGCGTGATTCCACAGGTAGAAGAAGCACAGCAGACACCAGCCAATAATCCACAGGCTCATAATAGTCGCACCCCACGGCAAGCGCAGCGGCAGAGGCGCAATCCCGTCCACAGCCTCCAGCCACGAGGGCAGCGGGGGCGCCAAGTTCCACTGCGGCACGTTGCGAAGGAACACGGCCACAACAACCATCACAATCAAGAGCACCACCCACGCAAGGATGAGCGCATTGATGATCTGCCCACGATCCCCGCGCCATTCGAAGTACAGCTGTCCCCCTCTGGTCTGGCCATGAGACTTGACAAACCTCGCCCATACGTAGTACGGTTGTTGTCCATCGCAGTTCTTCTTACCGGCGCAGCCCTGCCCGTCCAAGATACCACGAGAGGGTCTCCATGATCCTGTATTTTTAGAGTGTTGGAGTGAACGTTGGCTTGAAGCTTTGGGAGTTTATCCAGAGCTTGGCATCCTTGTGTTGCACGAGCAGAGAATCAGGACGTGTTCGTCTGTGCATGCTGGTTTCTACGGCCGTGGTAGAACTGTCAGGAGGGGTGCCATGTTGTGGGCAGTCTAACTTCGCGGCTTTGTTTGTGCATGCCGGGTGATCGTTTTCCCACTTGTATTTAGCCTGTGTATATTCAGGTAAGGAATTCCGGAACCGCCAAAACACGCCTGCCTACGTCTTTTTAGCCTGCACAATGCATTGAAGGGCAACCCGCAAGAAGCTGTTAGTACTAAAAAGATGAGTACCTGCGGCGCCATCGCCATCACCAGTGGCACCAGACTGCAAAAGCCTGAACTGCCTCGCTGCGGATGTACCAGCGGCGGTCTCACTGCCGTCGCCATCAGTGTCACCATCACCATCAGTGTCACCATCACCATCAGTGTCACCATCACCATCAGTGTCACCATCACCATCAGTGTCACCATCACCATCAGTGTCACCATCACCATCAGTGTCACCATCACCATCAGTGTCGCCATCGCCATCAGTGTCACCATCGCCGTCCCCTGCGGAAAGATACACTGGGTCGGTCACATTCGTAATGGTGTAGTTTCCAAGCTTTCCGCTGCCCGCCCGCAGGAGGTCCGGCAGGCCTTCCGCTTCGCTTCCGCTTCCGATGACAACGATCTCCGCGTACACTTGCAGGGCGCTGAGGGCAGAAGCCGCGGGGTCCGCCGTGTCGACGCCCGCGGCGGCGGCGCGGCTGATGAAATCGTGGATGGCAGCTCGGTCGAGGCAAAGGAACGTCCCGTTGGCGTGGGTTCCGCAGATTTTGTTGAGGTACGCGGCGCGAGCCCCGGCGCCGTCGCCGTCTCCGGCTGCGGCGCCGTCGCCGTCTCCGGCTGCGGCGCCGTCGCCGTCGCCTTGCAAAGGCTTCAGCCGCCGCGCGGTGACGGCTCCGCCGGCGTCGCCATCACCATCCGAATCGCCGTCACCGTCGCCATCCGTGTCACCATCGCCATCCGTATCGCCGTCGCCATCTGTGTCACCGTCACCGTCACCAGCGCCCGCGAACAGGACGTCTCCTGCGCTCTCAACGCCGTCTGCGATCGACGCCAGACGCTCCGGGGCTTCCCACAAAACAGCACCCGACACGTTCAGAGTCACGCCGACGATCGCCGTCGTCGTGCTTCCCAAATCGACCTGATCGACGCGCGAGACACCGGCTATGAAGAAGCCCCACCATACTCCAAACAGGAGAAAGCCGGGAATCAGCTTCAGCAACATTTAGTTTAGGTCGTTTCGTGAGGCGCTGTGATGTGCTGGAACTTTTGGTGTGCCCACCCGCCAACCACGTGCGAATCAGCAGATCCGGGCCCCAAGAGGAGCTAGCATGCTGGTTGTGTGGCAAACCTGATGCTAGCTACTGCAGGGAACCTGTGAGGCACATTGCGGCGTGCCCAACTGAGTCAAGTAAAAACGCCAGTTTGTAGCAAACCGTAGTGACAAGTAGCCAGTCGTCATCTACTCCACGCGGCGCACGCGCTTGTTCGCAAATATTTGCAGCTGTGCCACGTGAGAGATCCGGAGCTGCGAAGTCGCTTCCGAACTCTCGCATGAGATGCCTGACGTGGACGTTCTCCCGGGGAACTGGGTGGCCTTTTCATTTACCCGGTCTTTTCATGTCCCTCTCAACCCTACGACAGCATACAGAAGGCTTTTCGAAGATGAAAGACGGGGTAGAGCTTCCTTGTGCGGATAGAAAACGAAGGGGGCGGAAATCGTCGAGAATTTCACTACCTGGAGCTCACGGCACAAAGAACGTTGGACGTGACTAACTTGAACATCGCGGATTGCCTGAACAGTCTTAGGCAAACGACGACGGAATCGACGCTTCGGACCCCCCTTCATCTTCCTCCTCGGCGTCATCTTCCTCCACCTCCTCCTCGGCGTCGATGTCGTCCATCACCTCGTCACGTTGGTCAACTTCGCTGCTACAATCATCTGGCGCAGGCGCGTCGACCAACGACGCGACCACAGCAAGAAGAGCAATTATTCCTGCTATGACGATGTTCTCGTCAGCAATCTTCTTGACAGCCGGACGGAGCTTCGCCAGAGCCTTTCCAGTCACGTCAGCGTCTTCACCCTTCTTCACTTTCTGAAGCAGTTGACGGAACGAACTGTGTCCATCCTTCTTCTCCTTCTGTTTCCGCCCACCCCCTGCTGCCCGCCGTCTCTTCGAGGACTCCCAACTCAGCATCCCCTCAGCAAGCAACTCCCTTGCTTCTGCCGGGTTCGGTCCGTTTCGAACCAAAAAGAGTTCGTTGCTGACTGCTTTCAGCGACGTTTCGATCCTCGCGGGATCCAAGCGAGCGCGCATCAACCCAAAGTCTCGCTCGATCCCACAGCTGCTCGGGCAGCTACAGCACAGAGCCACTTGTAGAACTCGGCTTGTGGCGACTGCAATCCCTGTCTTCTCTTCTGTCCTTTCGAGTTCTGCAACCGTTGCGGACCAGAAGTTTTCATAGCTGCCCTCGTTGAGGACAGCTTTCTGACGAACTGCTTCCCACTGGTTCATCAGGTCTTTCTTGCAAGCTCGTGTCGACTCTCGCGAGTTTGCACATGGTTCTCCATGCGCCTTCTTGAGCCTGCAGAGTCTTCTTCGGTGTGGGTTTTTTCGGCGCGGGCTTCGGGCATTTCTGCGCATCAGATTCACTCGGCGGGGGCGATGCTTTAGGAGCTACTTCACTTCGACGTTTCTTTGCAGGGGGTGCGTTGCCCGACGCAGCTCGGCTTATTTTCGCCTTCGCAACAGGACTCCGTGATCCGGGAGGCAGTGCAGTACCGGGTGCACGGCTAGCATCCGATGCAGGTTGGCTAAACAGCCGTTTTCCTGATCTCCGCGTTGTCGGCCAAGGAATGTTTGGACACCTTCGCTTGCTTCGGAGCTTGCGCCAGTGGTGTGGATCCCTCATCCTCGGACTCGCCACCAGAGCGCTTTTTGGGTGTTGCTTTCTCCATCGGGGGCGGGACTGCCGTAGAAAGCTTGGACACCTTAGCTTGTTTCGGAGCTTGAGCTTGCGCCAGTGGTTTGGATCCCTCATCCTCGGACTCGCCACCAGTGCACTTTTTGAAAGTTTCTTTAGCCGTCGGGGGCGGGACTGCCGCAGAAAGGAGCTGGGTCGCTGCCAGTACATGGGGGGGAAAGGCTCGCGGGCACAAGGACGTTGATGACTTTCATGTGCAAATCTTTCAGATTCCGGGGAATCCCAGGTTTGGTTGTCATGGCCGAGACCTGCTGTTGCGCCAGAGCGATGGAAGCCTCAATGTGGACACCGTGGCCCACACTTAGCTGCGGACCTGCCAGGATCGCAAACAAGTCGCAGAAATACTGGAGACTCTCGACGAACCGAGGATCCTTCAGAACGGGCAGTAACGATGTTGCTTCCTTCCTGGTCGTTTTACTTTTCGTGCGTCTGAGAACACTCCGTTTCGTCTCGAACATCCGTACCCACCACGGCCTCATGACCGAAGCCTTCACGAGTGACCTCTGCCATTTCGGAAGCCATCGAATTCGCCAACTCCCATCAGCTTTCCTCGGCTGTACCCCTGTCCCTTTCATCAGCTTTGCCAACTCGCGACGGAGCAAAGTACTCGCACGAAAAATCCGGAAAGTAGCGCGAACTGTGTCTGCTACGTACTGGAACTCGGGATCCTGCAGCAAGAATTTCACCGAGTTCTGCATCTTGTGAGCTGCATCGAGGCTCAGAGCTATCTCGTGCCCCGATGCCTTCGTCAGCAACGCAGCAGCGCCCTTCTTCTTTCCTGTCAGTGGGGAACCGTCGTCAGAACACCAGCCAAAAATGTGGCGAGACTGCAGGCTCAGTCCCCTCAAAAGGTTCCAGAGAAGCTTCGCCATTCGCGCTCTGATCGTCCAGGTCCGGGTCCACAGCAGGGACGAGCCCGAGAAAAACTTCTCGTACCGCATCGGGTGACGAGGTGTCAGCAAACCGGAAACGGGCAGCAACGGCCTCGTCGCCTCCCTTCGGAAGAGAAGAAGAGTCAACCACAACGAACAGAGGACGAAGGAAGCTTTCACCATGGCGCAGGAGCTCCAGCCGCACTCTTTGCCGGAGAATCCCACCCAAATATCAATCATCTCTTTGACGTGAGTCGGGTTAGTATACCGACCCGGCAGCGCGACACCCTGAAGCGCCTCACCTTGAAGCTGGTGCAAGGCGTTCTCGTAGCTGAGACCTGTCTTTGTGCCCACATATAACCTGCTGTGCAGATTGAAGAGAGCATTGTCCTCCTCACCGCCGTTTGCCTCACATGCCTACGGCGCAGAGATCCCAGCCGAGAACCGCGCCTCCTCACCGTGCCGTAGCATCGGTCGGTCATCTCCGCCAGCCTCTTTTTTGGTTTGCATAGCTTCTAAGAAGCTAATCGCTTCAACGTGATACTTCGACTGCCGATGCTGCGTCTGTGCGTTCGAAACCCAGCATTGGAAAATTGTCCCACCTCGGGAAATTGTCCAAATAGGTTTTCCGACCTCGAAACCCAGCATTAGAAAATTGTCCCACCTCGGGAAACTGTCCAAGTAGGCTTTCCGATCTAGAAACCCAGCATTGGAAAATTGTCCCACCTCGGGAAATTGTCCAAATAGGTTTTCCGATTCGAAACCCAGCATTAGAAAATTGTCCCACCTCGGGAAATTGTACGGGGGGGAGGGGGGCAGCTGAGGCTCAAAGTACCGTACCGTCCCGGGGAGCGGTGCCCCCCGGACCCCCCCCCTGTATTAAGACTCGCCAGAGAAAACGGGTTTGGTGTCTATTCTGAAGGGAAAAACGGGCTGCATAAGGTCCTGGCCCCAAACCCCGCTCGCAAAAAAAAAAAAAAAATCGCCGCTGCGCCCGCCACCGGAGGAACACCTATAATTGGGGGTGGCGTTCGGCGTCCGCTTATTTCGACCCATGCTGGGGGGTCTCCATCTTTTCGCGCGAGCCGACTGAAGCAACGGAGCCAACGAACTTTTTGCACCAGCAGCAGCCATCCAGCACCGAGACTTCACGCGTCCCGCCGTGTGCTTTCAGCCAGATTGCTCTGGAATGCAGTACACCCCCGACCAGTGGGCTCCAACAGTGCGGCGGGCTGGGTGAAAGACACACCCATGAGCCCCCAACGGCGCCAACGCGGGCTGAGCGCACAATAACTCGGGTGGACCCGTGGACTTTTTCTGGGGTCTGGGGTCAGGAAGTCTGCAGTCGACAGGCCCGCGATAGAGCCTTCATCTTGTTGAAAGGATGTTTGACTACCTGCAGCATTCAGAAGGTGCATCCAGAAGATAGACCTAACGCTGGTGTTAACACAGGTGCCACACCCGCATTGCGGGTGTACATTCACTCGCGTTTGGTTGTAGCACACCCGCTTTTGGGGTACTTTGGCACCTCTTAACACCAGCTACTGGGGTTGGTCTTTACACTGTTTTCTTGAGAGTTCGAGAACACTGCTGACCATGAATGCCCGTCTACGCCCGAACCATTTCCAACAGATGCCCTGTGATAGTGCACGCCGGGCAGTTCGGCGCTGTGAGAGAACCTTCGGTAAATGCAGGAACAGAGTTGAGTTGCAGAGCTGCTAGTTTGGTCCAAGGGGACGGCCGAGCCATCGACGATTGGGAGCGGAAGGCGAGAGAAGAGTGTAGAAAAGGAAGGGGGGGACGGCCAACATTGAACGGGTCGCAAGCGAAAGGACCATCTAACTGGTGCGAGCCGGCATACATCGTAAAATTGCACTTTGCACACATGGTGAGCAGGACTGACGGGTAAAGCGCCTTTGACGGACCAAACGG